>ARYC01001239.1:0-79052 GCA_000711775.1 Oxytricha trifallax | reverse complement strand
AAAGTATGCCTTAATAGTCTACTTTTATCAATCAAAAACTCAATCAAACTACTGAAAGGGTTTTGGGGTTTTGACTCTGGTAGTTTTTTGCTGAGAGGTAAGAAAATTAAATAATCATAAAATATTGTAAGTTAATATATCTTATGAGCATTTTAGTAAATTAAAATACTCCTAATGAAGTTTTGTTTCTCTAGGAGGTCCTCCAAATCTAGATTAAAATTAAATTGGAGGTAAAGATAAAGAGCATATATTGAAATAAGAGAGGTATTTAATTCAAAATGCAAATTAATGAAGAAATATACTAATCTTTTCTTGAAACTCTTGTCTTAATGTCTTCTTGATTCTCCTCATTTTCATGATCTTCAACTTTTCTTGTAGTTGTTCAAAGTACTAAAAACATTCGCGTTATGATCCTGATCTTTGAGTCGTCAAAAACCCCAGCTCTACTGGTGCTATAGCTGCAACCTCAGCCACTTCTTTCTTTAAGAGCATCATATTCAGATTCTTTCAGGAGGAGGAGACTCCATTATGTTTAGTCAAAATTTTAAAAATTAGAGATATTTAATAAATTAAATCAGTCTGAGCTTTAATTAATAAATTTAAGCCTAAAATTATTTAAGACATCTCTATTAAAATCTCTCTATAAATTAAAGCTATCAGTTTAATCAAATATAGTTAAGCATTAAAACTTAAAAAGTTTTAATCAGACTGATTTAATTTATTAAATATCTCTAATTTTTAAAATTTTGGCTAAACATAATGGAGTCTCCTCCTCCTGAAAGAATCTGAATATGATGCTCTTCAAGAAAGAAGTGGCTGAGGTTGCAGCTGTAGCACCAGTAGAGCTGGAGGTTTTGACGACTCAAAGATCAGGATCATAACGCGAGTGTTTTTAGTACTTTGAACAACTACAAAAAAGTTGAAGATCATGAAGATGAGGAGAATCAAGAAGACATTAAGACAAGAGTTTCAAGAAAAGATTAGTATATTTCTTCATTAATTTGCATTTTGAATTAAATACCTCTCTTATTTCAATATATGCTCTTTATTAAGTATTTTTAAATTTAATATGTTCCTTATTAAGTTTTAACCTTAAAAATATAACTCCCAATAAAGTTTGAACTAAGTTTTGAGGACTTACTAAAATAATGAAACATTATTAGGAGCAATTTAATGGAGATAATTTGATAAAAATGGAATTTAATCTGTGAAACTTGGAGCTCTTAAAGTTTTCTTCACATATCTTTATTAGGCTTACCTCAAGTAGGTCTACCTTATTTAGTAGTAAAATTTCAATAAACTTAGAATGGATATCAATAATTTTATCTCATTAGCTTTTCTAGAAAGAGGAAGCAAGATGGAGTCTATGACGATGACATGAAGAGAATTTAATCTCAAGATTTAATTGAAAAATTTCGAAGTAAAGAGGACCTCTATAGATACTTGGTATAGCTTGGTAAGAATTCACTTATAAATGACTTATTAACCATAATTGAATAGTTCTTGCCCACTTAGGAGGGTACTAAAATCAAATTCTTAAAAGCCTTACTGAGTGAAGAGAAAAAAGCATTTAAGTCTAATGAAACTAGGATGATATAGATACTTAACTACCCTGAAATATCAGTGACAAACCTTTATGACGATGCTATGAGTGATCCGGATGTAGCTCTTTATCTTCCATCAAAGCTCCAGCTCTCTAATAAGTTACCAGAGAGAAAATTCTTCTTTGGTGATCTTGGAACTCTGAAATCCAAGTACTTAAATGAAGTAATTTATGAAGCTCACGGAAACGCTAAAGCATCTCCTCTGCAAAAAAGAGAAGCAGGGAGTTAAAATCAGCGGCACCTGGCTTAAGGAACTGTAGAAGCATCTATTCATCTCTAGTAAGTTTAGTCTTCTAATTTTATAGAAAACCCTGGCACTGCTACATAATTGATGAAAGAGCCAGCAAATTAAACAGAGAGAGAGAAAATCTCAAGTAAAGCATGTATTGAGTAAGAGACTCTTTCAAAGATTTCTAAAAGGCAGAAGAGATGAGCATAGATGCAGGAGATGGCACTAAGAGAAGAAACATAGGCCCAAGCAAACCATAAGAGGAAGAAAAGAAAGAGAAGCCAAATCCCTTTACGGGAAAATTTAATATGTGAACTTATTCATTCCTTTAAATTTATACACAAAATTTCCCTTCTCTTGAGGATACTTTAGCTTGATCAAAGTTGACTCTCTAAGCTGCACTCTTATTAAAATTAACTGAATCTATCTTCAAATCGTGCATCAGATGATAGAGCAGAAGTTTCTTGTAGCGGCTCTTCTTATACCCCAATGTAACTCAATTTCATTGAAAAGAGAGCTGTATGAACATTTATTACAGGTGTTATGTTAAGCCTTTCATACTAAAAACCCCCAAATCCCTGAATATTTTTTTATTGAGTTTTTGATTTATAAAATTATACTATTAATGCATGCTTTTATTGGGTTTATTTGGGTTTATGTAGGGGATTAGGGTTCAAATTTAATGTAATTTAAGTTTAAATGAGAGGTTTGGGGTCAGTAGATAACAGTGAGTATATAGATCTGTTGTTTAAGTTTCGTTATGGATGTGATGATTAAGTGAATAACTAAAATTTATTATAACTTACACGTCTATAGCAAGCTGTTTAGTAAATCTCCTGCAAATGTTTGGTCTCACTGCTTTTAAGCCTTGATTTTTAAAAGATAGCAACTTCTTCTAAGCCTAAGAGACCTTAAAATTTTTAGAAGCCTCATATCGATTATCTTATTAATGATAAGACTATTAAATATTGGGCTCATTTTACTCTCGCTTAGAGAGCTGTTATGTTTCATCGATAATTCCTTAAACTTCATATCTCTGCTTAATCTATAGCTAAAATATATAAAAAGAATGGAATTTCTTACAAGAAAGTCAATAGTATTAAGAGGGTTATTGACTTTACAGTTCCATTTTATAATACTAATTTAAAATATATATTTATGCAGAGGGCTTAAGAGCATAATCTTAAATTTATAATTGTAATGAAGCTGTGATATTCAATACCTTTGTATCTAGGTCTTGGTACAAGATGTACAGCAACATAGAAGTTTATTATTAAAAAGTAAAGGTTTAAACTCATTCTATTCTTGGTGGAATAAGTGAAGATATTGGCCTCAAGAACTATGTTATTCACCCTCGTTCTATTGACTGAATAATACATAAAGTTCTTGTAATAACTCATAGATAAGTACGCTGACTAAGAGATTATTCTATTCGTTGATAACTTGTCAGTTCATAAAAATAAAGACACATGGAAGGAATATGAAAGGCTAAACATAACACCTGTATTTAATGTTAATTACAGCCCTTAGTTCAATGGAATTTAATTATATTGGGGGTTATTGAAAGATCACTATAAGAAATTGCTGCTCTACCATCTGATGCATGATTTAAAGATAGATAAAGTAGATTTTATTAAGAGTGCTGCAAAGAGAATCAGCGATGAGAAAGCTAAAGTATGCTCAAGAGAAGGGAAATTTTGTGTATAAATTTAAAGGAATGAATAAGTTCACATATTAAATTTTCCCGTAAAGGGATTTGGCTTCTCTTTCTTTTCTTCCTCTTAAGGCTTGCTTGGGCCTATGTTTCTTCTCTTAGTGCCATCTCCTGCATCTATGTTTATCTAGTCTGGCTTTTATAAATCTTTGAAGAGTTTCTTACTCAATTAATGCTTTACTTTAGACTTTCTCTCTCTGTTAAATTTGCTGCGCTCTTTCATCAAGTAATAGCAGTACCAGATTTTTCTTTAAATTTAAAAATATAACTTACTAGAGAAGAATGGATGTTTTTGCAGTTCCTACACCCAGAAGTCACTGACTTTAATTCCCTACTTCTTTTTTTCTTCAGGAAAGATGCTATAACGTTTCTTGTGAGCTTCTTAAATAACTTCATTTAAGTACTCAGATTTTAGAGTTCCAAAGAAGAAGTTTCTCTCTGGCAACTTATTAGAGATTTATAGCTTTGATGGAAGGTAGAAAGCAACATCTGGATTACTCAAAGCATCATCGTAGAGATTTGTTACTTATATTTCTGGGTAGTTTGGTATCTCTATCATCTTTAATTCATTAGTCTTAAAAGCTTTTTTCTCTTGTCTTAGCAATGCTTTTAAGAATGAGATTTTTGTTCCCTCCTGTGTTCGCAAGAACAATCCAACTATGGTTATTAAGCTAATTATTAAGTAAAAACTTACTTTGCTATACCAAGTATCTGTAAAGGTCTTATTTACTCCTGAATTTCCCTATTTAATCTTGTAATTATATTCTCTTCGTTGCATTATTCATAGATTCCATATTGCTTCCAGCTTCTATAAATGTTTATGAAATTTAAATTTATGGATATAAATACTGAACTTACTAAAATTTTACTACTAAATAGGGATGTGCACTTGGAGGTCTACCTGAATCAGATGGATAAAATAGATGAAGACGAAAGAACTTGCTCCAAGTTTCAGAGTTTGACTTCCATTTTTATCAAACTTTCTCGATTAAATTGCTCCTAATAATAATTAATTTAATTAAGGGATGCTCCTAATTTATTTAAAATTTAAATAGGAGGTTTAATTAAAGTTCAAAACCGTATTAGGTGGTACATTAAAAAAATTAAATTTTAATACTAACCTTTCTAAATTTACGAGAACAAATATAGGAGCACTCACAAAACATATTCAGGTGCATTTTAATGAATTAAAAAGATAAAAAAGTATATAAATAATCTCAAAATTTTAGAGATAAACCCCATCAGTTAAAATTTTAATAGAATTTTGAAATTATAAGTTTTTAAATCAAAATAATTGAACCTATTTAGCTTTTTATTGAAAATTATAAATTAATGATTGAATTTAAATTAAAGAATTTGAAAGTCAATGTCCTTGGATTACTGATTAAAAAATTTTATATTTTTAATCCTCTTTTTCTGACTTAATTATATTTTCTTTTCTAGATTTTCAAGAAAGTCTAATTAATCTATTTTCTATAAATTAATTCATAGTAAGTCAAATGTATATTGAAATTTCTTTTATTCAAAATTTTTCTTCAAGTATTTTGCCAACAAGGATTTAGATCGCGTCATTGATTTAAAAATCTTAAGCGGACTGTATATTAGTTACAAATTAGGCCCTAATTAGGCAAAGTATCTATAAATAATTTTATGAAGATTTTATTTAATAATTATCATGCTTATCTAGACATCCATTTAGTTGGTTAGCTTTAAGCTAATTATATTTTAAATTGATGTAAAAAACTTAAATTTAAAGACAAAGATAAGTATCAGTATTTAATTATTTACATATGTAGTTTGAATAAGTAGTTTAGTATATTAATCATAGACTATAATTTTTTACTTAAATAAGCTATTTTCATATTTTGTTTTAACCTAAACTAACAGATATTAAAATGTAAAGTAAATCAAATTAATATGATGAATTTCATATTTCTAAAAGAATAGAAATTTAACTATTTCTTATAAAACTAAAATATTAAATTAGCTCTTTTTTTAAAAAAAACTGAATAATTAAATTTATCTTCCCAAAATAATTAAATAAAGTGTTAATTAAAGACTAATGGAAACTGTAATCATTATTATAAAGCAAAGAATTGGGCTTAATGTTATTAAGCTTTAACTTTTATATTAAAATAAAAAAAGAAATTAACAAAACTTAATGTATGTATTATTTGAAAATTCCAAAGAGTTTTTTATAATTTCAATAAAATTCCGCAGAGGGTCTGCGGTTTCATGATTCCGCAGACCCTCTGCGGATTTACAAAATATGAAATGAGGAAAATCAAGTTTTTGAATTAAATTAATGAATATATACAAATCATAAAATATATATTATTCTTATTTTCCGCAGAGGGTCTGCGGAATCACAAATCCGCAGACCCTCAGCGGATTATTAAATTAGTTTAAATAAACAATATAATTTAAATTATAAAATTTACCAAATGGACTAATTGAATTTGGGTAAATTTTTTAAAAAAAATTATGAATAAAAACTTTAAGAATTTATAAGTCATTCTTATTTAAGATTTTATAGTCATTAAAGACTTTAAATTAAAATGCTTTATGAAATTAATTCTAATCTATTAGCCTCAATAAATGAAAAAATGTTTTATTCGATGTAACTTACCTTTTAGTGTATTTAATGATAACTTTTTTATCAAAACTCAAAACCCTTTCAACATTTCTATAATGATTATTTGATCCTTGGGGTCTTGTTTAATTCTTATAATTCTTATTTTGACAAACTTTTCATTAACTTTGAATGTTATCTCTTGATTTTTATCCAACTCATCTTTACTATTGTGAAATAGGATTTTACTGTGAAACAATCAAATTTTTTATAGTTCTAATGCCTTTAGTGCATTTCTTAGACTTGCTTGAAAACATGACTAAGCCCAACCAAAGTCAAAATTAGACATTTCTTAGCCTAAATCCATTAAGAATGAAATTTAATCATCTTTCTATTTTCTGAACCTTATATTTCTTTTTATGAAAGAGAAGCATTTTTCGATAGGGGCTAGATCAAACTAGTATGGGCCTAAATACATGACAGGGACTTGAAGTAGTCGAAATTTTCTTGTTATGTAAAGGCTTCGATGATAGGTTGCGTTGTCTAAAAGTAAAATCGTGTCAGCTCTCCATCCATGTCTCTTACTATCAAGATGAGAAATGAGATTTAGTAAAAAGTTGTAGAATGTTTCACTATTTGTCCTCCCAATATTTAATGAAAAACAAAATGAGTTATCACTTCCAATTGCTGCTATAATGTTTACTCCATACATTCTCACTAGCTAGTCTGAATAATTTCTTTAACTTTTCTAGCTCCAACTTTTGTACTGATATTTCTATTATTGAAGACTGCTCTCATCAATGTTAATCAATATCCTCTGAGATGAAAGCTATTCAATGTAAAATTTTGCAGCTATTTATCTGTAGAGTAAGCAGTTTATAGAATTTGTTCTTGTATCAATTTGGTAAACCTTTTTAAAGCTATATCCTAGGCTGCTTTTTAATATTCTTCTTAATTTTGAGCAAGATAATATACAGTTAAGCTTTTCTTGAATTAGATTCTATAATTACTTTAGTGATTTAAGTTAATCCCCAGAAGCATGAATTCCTTCTACAATTGTTTAAATGCATGACACTAAACCGCGATTTTTTAATTTGCTGATATTATCAACAATCGAGCAAGGGCCATCTTAGTTTGAAAGAATTTTCTAAAGTTTGTATCTAGTAATCTTTAGCCTTTTGATTAGGTTTTACTTTTGGCACCCATTTTAACTGAATAATATTTAAGCTCTTCTCATTTCCTTCTTGGACTCAATATTTGATTAAATATCCCTTCCATGTTATTTCTAGTTCTAAAATTAAAATTTTAATAGATAAGGAATAGCTATTTTTACTTACAAGAATTTTCTAGCTTTTCAAGAATTACTAGAAATTATTTAGACTTGCCTCTTTAAATAAATCTGAAGGTTTATTGAACTATGATTGGTTTGAGCTTGAAATAAACTCATCTTCATTTTAGAGGATAAATACTTAATTTTTAAGTGTGAGAATCTCTTATTAAGTTAGTCCCCCAATTAGAGTGTTTTCACTCTAATTTGTATTCACAATCTTTTTTTGGGTCTAAAATTATTGTTGAGTAGACTTAATCGACAATCAACTTTGCACAAGTCTCCTCAAGCTTAAAAATTGAATCTCAGGTAACTTGATATATCATAATATTATCTGGGGTTTAAATTGCCTAATAAATCAACTGGGTTGATTGTGATAATGGTTTTGAGTCATCCTGAGTGACTTATTCAGATTACTCGAATTACTGATTACCATCATCTTACTCATCACTGCTTTCGTGTGTATTCGTTAGCCGGAAATATTTTCTAATATCATCCTGTTGAAACCCTAACTTCTTATATTGCTCCCTATAATAAAGCAGAGTTAAATAACTATAGTGAGAAATTTTTCTTTAATAAAGTTTTCTATATAAACTAAAATAGTTTACATTTTCTCCTAAAAGTAATAATTACTAAAATATTTATTATTAATTAATATATTTCATATTGAAACTAGTCCTGATTTCGAATATAGACAAAAAATAATAAGAAATGGAAATGAACAACCAGCTTCAACAAATTCATGTAAATTAAGTCAGAGAAAAAATTGGCAGTAAAAAGGAATTGTATGACTTCTTGTGCCAAGAATGTGGAGCATATTTACCAAAAGTCAACTGTACAAATATTTATTTTTTCAGGAGTATATTGACTGGTGAGAAAGAGGTAAACTTTGGTTAAAGTAATACTTATAGTTTTTGAAAAGGTGTGATGTGGTGGTTGCAGCTATGCCTTAGATTGAGGGGTTAACTGGGGAAGATTTTCTAGAGTATGCACTCTAAAAGCCCAGTTTGCTTAAATATCTTCCCGATCAAGCAGATTGGCTCCATCTCGATAAGAAATGGATAACTGATGTCTTACTGTCTCTCGATACTCAAGGCATAAATGAAATGATTTTAAAGGCTAAATAAGACAGACGAAAGAGACTCGACTAATCGTAGAACTCATTAGTGCATATGAAGCCTGAGTTCATTTCGGCTTTGAATGGCTCTCTCAACTATAGTGGTAATATTTTTTTATCATTGAGGTTTTGTAGTTCATAAGGGGAGATCTGCATATCTGATCAAGTAAAGTACCAAAAGGAAAGCTAGACAGCCTATTTAAGAGGAGGAGAAAATTCATGAGTCAAATAGCATAATTAGCAAGAGGAAGTTTCTGGACTAAAACAAGAGGGTGAGAGATGAAATGGGCATGATGAAGAACCAAATTGACGATCTGCTCAACTATAAGTCCCTTGTCATGTAACTTCACGACTAAGGGGTAATTGATGGTCAAGGGAATGTTTAAGGCATTGACCCTATCTAATAGAATACTGAGTTTATGATTTGAAGTTAATAATTCAACTTAATTAAATTAAGACCTTTATCACTAAGAATTAAAAGTCTTTTAAGTAAAACTTATTAATTTATACTTTATCAATTAAAATTAGTAATGAAAAATTAATACTTCAGACATGTTTGAAAAATGTAATTTAGTTAGTTAGACCATAGTTTTTTAAAAAGGAGGAATGTAATATGATATCAAAATATACCCCTTAAAATGATCAAAATAATTACTGAAATAAACATTGTGGAATTGAGAAATTTTGATTAAAAATTTCATGCAAGGCAAATTTGCAAAGTTTAGTTCAATTGATATCATTGTTCAAATAATTACAGTCATTTAAGCAAACTAACTACTTAATATTTTTAAGTATCTAATTAAAGACTTTTTTATAGCTATATATTGATTTACCCGTTAAAACAAGCATTAGTAGTTTTAATTGATTCGATATTAATTTTGATTTATTTTTTTGTTATAGTTTGTTATAGTTTGTTAGAGTTTGTTAGAGTTGTTAGAGTTTGTTATAGTTGTTATAGTTTATAATACTTTTGATCAAATTAAATTATTTATGACCATCAATAATATTAAAATTAAAATTTTAATCAATTTAATTAAAGTCTATTATTAATCAAGGTACTATGTTTCCAAAATTAGCTAGTAATAATTAAAGAGGAGACTACTAAAAATAACAGTTACCATAATTAGTAACCAAGATTATTATTTAAGCAAACGAAAAAGTAACCTAAATTAAATAAAAGCATGAGTAAGAAATAAAATAGACAAAACCCCTAAACAAATAAAAAGAGTTTAAAAAGTAATTCTGATTAGGAAGAGTCTAATTACACAGCTGAATTTTTCAATGAAGAATAGCTAGTGTAATTAAAGAATGAGGAAGAAAAAACTAAAATTTTGAAATATCTGAAATAGTAAGACATACTTGGGAATAAGACTTACAGGGATGTTAAAATTCAGCTCTAAACTAAATTTTAAAAGGAAGTCCTACAAAAACATAGGAATTGGCTAATAACAACTCTAAATTCAAGAAAGAGCGAAAGTAGATGAAATACTCCCTTGAAATAGACTGCCCAAAAATAGGTATAGCAAAAGTAAGAGAATAAAAGTAACTAGAAAAGTAAGGGGAAAATCCTAAAACAAAGCCCTGATTCGATATCAAAGAATTCTTAAGATCAAACACAAGGTGATCTAAAGGCTAATTCTGGGTTTTAATCATTGGACTCATAATAATTACATACAAACACCGAAGAATTTTTGTCTATTTCAGATTCAACTTTTCCTGAATTGAATTAGATAGAACAAGTAATAAGTAAATAATTTACAGGATTAACAAATGAAGCAATGAAAGCTATGAGAGAGTAATTGCTAACTCAAATTCCTGAAATAATAGGGGGTGAACTAGATGACAAGATAAACTAAATAATTTAGTAGAATAATGAATAAATACTGGACTTATAAGTTAAAATTGATAAAATAGACTTCTTAATGATTGAGCAACTTGTCATCGAAGGAAAGGAAGAAATCTACAAGGCTTTTTAGATCCTTGTAGCAGACATTAAAGAACTGTCACCTACTATTGGCGTGGTGTCTCAAGATGCGCTAGCAAATCATGTTAGAAGATTTACTGAGTTGTATAATGGCCTGAAAAGACAAATAGATGAGAATAAAATTTAATTTGATAGTTTATAAGATAAGTAAAACAAAGTTGAAAACCAAATAAGTCTTTCGTAAAAATAAATCGAAGATAAATAAAAAGATTAACAATTAAGTTCAAAAAGAATTATAGAATAAGTAAATGGCATTTGTACTGAGCATCTAAAATAAATGAATAACAATTTTGACATAGTTAACAATAGTATTAAGCAATTTAATAGCAGAATTACTACACTTGAAAAAGCCGATCTGAAAATCAACATGGAACAGTTCAATAACTAAAATAACTAAAATGGTTAATAATAGAAGTTAAGTTAAACAGAATCAAAGAAAGGTATTAGAAGCTAATCATAAATTTCAGACTAAGAAACCTCTTAAACAATCTAAAGATTCAATGCTTAGAATTAGTAAGTCAAATTTGTTAATGTTTTGGGCAAAAATTATTTGTTCGACAATGAATCAAAGAAATTCATTTTGATATTAGAAAATAATTACATATGATTAATAGTTGTATTATATAACGTCACTGCTTACTTACTTTAATTTACTTAAAACCATTCAACCATAACTTATAAATTTGATCTATGGGGTTTTGGGGTTTATAAGACTAATGTCTTGCAGTCTTCCCATTAAACCTCTCTGAATCTTTGAGGATATGCTTATACTCCAGTATAAAGATAGAATTTAAACAGCTTATATAATTATAAATAGTATATATAAAATGATCGGTAACTTACTTAGAAAAGCAGCATTGCTTGGTATTAGCAAGCAAAAACATTTTTCATCAATCAAAAGAAAATTGATACCTGTGATGCATCTACCTAATATTAGCATGAAATTATCTCACCTTAGGTTTCAGACTTTGAATAGAAATTCAATTGAAAATTAAATATGCAGAACTAAGAAATTTAATGTGAGGTACCAATAAAAATGCTTGAAAAGGAGGAGGAGAAAAAAGAAAAAATTTTAGCATCATTGAGAAGAGTGTGAGAAGAATTTCACTTATAAATCTGCTCTCAGGGGTCATATTTTAGAGCAGCATTAAAACAAGCCCAAGCTCTATCTTAACCATGATAAGATTGATGGAAAATATTATGCCCTTATTGCAATAAGCAATACAATCATTCAAGGGATTTAAAAGTTCGAAATCCATCATGGCAAGAAGTTTGAAGTCATAGATCCTGAGACTGGTGAGGTCTTCCTTCAAAAAGGAAAGCCTAGAGACCCTTTAGAAACTTTGTAACAAAGAGTTAAGGAAGAAAATAAGCCAATTAAAGGAGTGTTAAATCTCCCTGCCTCTGAAATAGTAAAAATAACACTTTAGATTTAAGCACTAAAACTTCCAATATTAAAAATAATTGACCTTAAAGAGTGCAAGGAAAGTTATCTTATCCTTGAGGATAAGTTTGAAAAAAAAGGTCATAAGAGTTAAGCAGTTCGCATACAAAAAATATCCGTTCACTTACTTCAAATGCGATGAAAAGTATCAAATGGAATTTCTAAATGAATACCAAGCACTTACTAAGCCAAGAGATAGACAGAGTTGATTTATAATAAAGCTAGATGCTATTCTGCTAGCTCAAGATCATGTAGCTTTTAGTCTCCTTTTATACTAAATGACTTTAAGAGACTCCATTTAAGATTAAAGGATACCAAAGGAGTTACCGCTTATTCTTACAAATGTTTTCAAAGGCATTAAAGAACTGCACACTTTAGGATATGTTCAAAGAGACTTGAAGGCTGAGAATATTATGCTTGACTTTTCACCTCTCAGAGTAGTAATAATTCATTTCAATATATCATAGAGAGTTGAAGCTTAAGGACTTGGCAACGTTTATGGTACTTCTGGATGTTATCCAGAAAGGGAGGACTGGAGAGATGGTGGATATATGGGCTCTAGCAGCAATAATTGCTGAATGCGATATGGCAAGAAATGATTACAATAACTGTAAGAGAGAGAAAGATTTAAAGCTGAAATTACACCAATATCTATACTAGAATAAGATAAAAGGTAAAATGAAAGATATGGCTTAGTAGATAATCATTAAGCCTAACCATAGAGTGGACCATACAATAGAAAAATTGTAGGTTGGATAGAAGAAAGAAAGTTTAGAAAATTTCCTCATGATGCCAAAGTATTGTTTGAGTAAAATAGTAATATATAACACCTCTAGTTCATACTAATTAACATTACATTTAAAACCTATTAAAACTCTAAATAAGCATATTAATAGTCTAATTTTATGAATCAAAAACTCAATCAAACAACTTCAGGGCTTTTGGGGTTTTGATTCCTTCAGTTTTATGGGCAAATAAATTATTTAAAAACAGAATAATCTCTTAGTCGTCGTAGATATCTATTAGCTATTATAGGAACTTTATGTATTACTCAGTCTTTATTGAGCGAGAGTGGATAACATAAGTCTCGAGGCCATTATCTTCACTTATTCCATCAAATTTAATATGATTTTAAACCTTAACCTATTAATAATATAATTCTATGTTGATATATCTCTTATATACCATGTCCTTTATATGAAGGTATTAAACGTGATTACTGCATCATCAGCGTGTTTGAACTTTATATTATACTCTCAAGCCCTGTGCATTTAATCGAATATATAATTTAAATTAGTCTTATAAAATGGCGATTGAGTGTCTTGTAAGATATTCCATTATTTTTATAAATGTTAGCCATGGATTAAGCAGAGATGTGAAGATCAGGAAATTGGTGATGAAACATCACAGCTCTTGAGGCGAGAGAGAAATAAGCCCTGTATTAAAGATACTTATTATCAATAAGAAAATCGATATGATGTTGCTAAAATTTTAAAGTTCTTATAGGCTTAGAATTAAGTTGTTAACTCTTTAAATTTAATAGTAACTGACAGTGAGATCTAACAGTATCAGGAAATTTATAGAGCAGCCTTGCTAGAGACGTGTAGTGTAGAATAGGCTTGAGTTGATCACTATAATCATCACACCCATAACACAACTTAAACAATGAATCTATCTTTATACTAACTGTCATAAACTGACCCCAAACTTCGAATATAATTAAAAAAAATTACTAAAATTTAAACTATTAACCCCTCTTTAAACCCTATTAAAACCCGAATAAAGTATGCGTTAATTTTTTGCAGCCTTTAATCAATCAAAAAAGATATTTTTGGTTTTTATTGACAATTAATGATATTTTTAAAGAGGCAAATTGAAATATGATATAGATTAATTCAAAACCATAACTAAAGCAATAATAGCTTAATTCTAAGCCCTAGAGGAAGTCAAAGTTTCTAGAGAAGCAGATTGACTATCTAAATAATGAAAAAACTTTGAAGCATTGAGCTCACTTCTCTCTCGACCAACGAGCTACTATGTTTCACCTCAGTTCCCTAAGTTGAAGATCTCTCCATAGTCTGTTGCAAACATTTATAAACAAAATGGTATCTCTTACAAAGGTGTGAATCGTATCAAGAGAGTAAATGATTTCACTTTGCCATTTTACAACAATAACTTAAATTATATTTATAATTAAATGCAGAGAGCCTTGTATAATAATAAATGCAGACGAGGCTGTGTTTACTTTCAACACTTTCATCTAGAAGTCTTGGTATAAGAGGCATATTAATATAGAAGTTTATGACTAGAAAGTCAAAGTATAAACAAGGGCAATTATTGGAGGAATTAATGAGGATGTTGGTTTAGAAACTTATGTTATTCATCCTCGCTCTATTAATACAGAGCAGCAAATAAATTTTTTAGAACATCTTAGAGAAAAGTACCCTGAATAAGAGTTTATACTGTTTGTAGATAATCTTTCTGTTCAGAAGACTAAAGAAACAAGAAAGAATATGAAAAGCTTGTAACGCCAATGTTCAACGTACCTTTCAGTCCATAGTTTAATGGAATTGAGTTCTACTGGGGTATATTAAAAGATCATTACAAGAAACGTCTGCAATACCATTGGATGAATGACCTACCTATCGATACAGTAGACTTTATTAAAAGCTCAGCGAAGAGAGTAGATAATTAACTTAAAAGCGTGCCTAAGAAGAGAGAGTGAATGTATATAAATAAGTTTTGTAGTTAAGTTAATGAATATATAAGTCACATTTAAAATTCTTTAGAGGGAGCTGGCTACTCTTTTTTTCTTCCTCTTAAGGCTAGCTTGGTTCTATGTTCCTTCTCTTGCTGCAAGCTCCAGCATCTGTGTTCATTGACTTTGGAGGCTAAATAATTGAATAAAGTCTCTTGCATACTTCATACTTTGTCTGCGACTTTCGCTTTCTATGAAGTTTGCTCTATTCATTCATCAAGAAGATGCCAGTACCAGATTTTTCTAAAGAGTTAAGCTTCAAATCTTACTTGAAATATGAGGGTGCTTCTGCAGCTCTGTTAGTCAGCTCTTACTTATCTTGATCCCTTGTTTGTCCTTATCTTCTAAGGAGATGCTGTACTTTTCTTATGAGATTCTTGAATTATTTGTTTCAAGTAATCACCTTTAATTGTTGCAAGAATGCCAAAGAAATATTATCTTTTAGGTATTTTATTTGAAAACTGCTTCTTAGTAGGCAGATACTGCGAAACCTCTGGGTCATTCATAGCATTATCATATAAGTTAGTCACTGATATTTCTGGTTAGTTTGGAATCTCTGCAAACTTTACATCTTAAGTTTTCAATGCTTTCTTTTCTTCGCAGAGTATAGCTCTTTGAAATGAATTTTTAGTACTTTTCATGGTTGGCAGGAACAAACCAACTACATAATAAAGATTAGTTACTATGAATTCATTACCTTGCTGCACCAGGTAATGATGCAAATCCATCTTGCTTCTAAATCTTTGAATCAATTCTTGTGCTTGCACTCTTTTCATTGAATCATTCATTGACTCCATCTTATTTACAGATCTAAGAAATGATATTTAAATTTAAGTTTAATAATTTCAATTATATATATCTGAAAAACTTACTATTAAATATTGGTATCCTATAGGAGGTCAACCTCTAAGAAGGATATGGAGAAGGTTTTGAGAGCTGGTTTCAAACTTGAGAGAATGATTTCAATTTCTACTGTTCTAGTTCCATATTTTTAAATTTAAATTGACATTTACTTAATTAGGAGCAGCTCCTAAAATGCTAGTACTTAATTAGGAGCACCTCCTAAATCGGTACGTACTGAACTCAACTTATTATTGATAAGGTAAAATTTTTTGAGAGTAGGAAAATTTTTTAATTAATCTAAATTAGCATTTTAATGACTATGATGGAAGTCTTAAATAAATGAAAGAAAGTACAAATATGGAAATATAAGCGCACAATGAAATATAAAAATCTCAGATTGTTTATTATGGATAGGTCAATAACATTAGTACGATTTAGCAGAGGTCTGCGGAATCACAAATCCGCAGAGTTTCGCAGAGGGTCTGTAGTACTTTTCCGTCGCACGCCTCATTTGCCTCAGATGCGATTCTTAATTCACAGAGGCCATTAGGCTTATAATGCCATATTCTTAATTAATTCTTAATTATTATAATAAATTAAGGAATAAATTAATTTACGCAATTTACTAAATTAATAATTTATCACTAATCAGAATTCTCTATAGAGAAATTTAACAAAGTTTAATATATTTAAGTTTTAATTAAAAATTAAAATCAAATTCCTTAATTTATTATAATAATTAAGAATTAATTAAGAATATGGCATTATAAGCCTAATGGCCTCTGTGAATTAAGAATCGCATCTGAGGCAAATGAGGCGTGCGACGGAAAAGTACTGCAGACCCTCTGCGGAACTCTGCGGATTTGTGATTCCGCAGACCTCTGCTAAATCGTACTAATGTAATTGACCTATCCATAATCAACTATCTGAGATTTTTATATTTCAATGTGCGCTCATATTTCCATATTTGTACTTTCTTTCATTTATTTAAGACTTCCATCATAGTCATTAAAATGCTAATTTAGATTAATTAAAAAATTTTCCTACTCTCAAAAAATTTTACCTTAGTAAAAATGGTTACTTTCTCTCCCATATTTAGAGCTGGTTCGTCTCTTAGTGCTCATTTTTATTTGCTAATACTCTAAAAACCTCCATAAAACTTATAGGGTTGCAAAGCTCCCTTAAGAGTTCTGAGTTATAGATGCAATGCAGTTTTATAATGATAAATGCAAATTTAAATATGAGCTCTAACATTTTAAGAAAAACAACAGCCCTTCCATCAAACTAAATGAGACTTACCTTTGGCAGCAATAAAAAGTGTGATAGCTGTGAGATGAACTCTCATAAGGAACTACCAGAGCTATCACTTGAGGTCTCCGTTATTAAAATAGAAATTAATAATAGAAAATAAATGACAAACAAGTGTGAGGGAGAGGAGGAGAAAGTTAGAAATGAAATTTCAATGCAAGCAGAGGAAGTTGAAGTATAATTATATGAGAAGTGTGAGAGAGATTTTGCTCATAAGTCAAGCTGGTACGGACATATGAAGGACCATAGAGAAGCCAAACCAACTGTATACTTAAAGCATTATAAAATCGATGGAAAGAATGACTGCTTTGAGTGCCATAAGTAGTACTCTCATGTAATAGACATAAAGAAGCATTTCTTAAAAGCCCAAAAGAAAAAAATAGATGCTGAAGACTAAGACACTCAACTTAAGTTGCTCAACAAAAGAAAAGTAAGGGAGCCTCTTTAAGTTTCTGAGCTTTAACAAGCCAACAAATAAGATTATGTGAAGATTGCACGCAACCTCTTAGCATCAGAGGTGACTAAAATCATGATTTAAAATATAAAATAAGAAAATTCCAGTCCTTGAATTGATTGTTTCAGATACTTCTCTTTAAAGTTACCTAATTCTAGAGGACTCCTATGACAAAAGAGTTATTAAGGATCTTCAGTCTGCTTAAAAGGTGCCTTTCAACTATCATTTAAGTGATAATAAATATTAGATGGAGTTTACTAATGAGTATTAAGTACTCACTCAGGCTTAGTTTAAAGAGTGCAAATACTTAATAAAGCTAGATGCTGTTCCAAAGATCATGCAGCTTTCAGACTACCACTCTTTTAATTGACACTCAGAGATTTCATAACTTGATCAAAGAAATCATAGATAGCTTGCATTAATATCAACCTTAGCTATAATAAATATCAAAAAGCTTCATAAGTTAGGCTTTGTTCACAAAGATCTCAAGCATTAGAATATAATGTTGAATTTTTCACCTGTAAGAAAATCAATAATCGATTTCAACAGACCCTAAAGAGTGGAAGTATCAAGTCTTGGAGCTGTAATGGGAATTCAGGGGTACTATCCTGAAAGATAAGACTGGAGAGATGGAAACTTACAGTAGGATGTGTGGGCTTTAGCAGCAACAATAATAGCGTGCGATATGCCTCGCAACGATTACTACTGTGCTAGATGCGAGAAAGATGTTAAGCAAAGGGTCTCTCAACCAATGAAACAAATGGGAGAGTCAATAATAATAAAACTTAAACTCAAGATCAGACATATCAATAGAGTAGATAGAGTTTTGGTTAAGTAAGATAAACTTTAGACCTTTCCCACATGATCCAAAAGTGTATTTTGATTGATTAAATTAAATACATTTACTAAAAATTTCAAATTAAAACTAATTAATATCCCTAACCCCTTACAAATTCTAGATAAATCAAAGCACTTATAAACCTCATTAAGGGGTTTTGGGGTTTTGATTATTCATGTGATCATATTTTAACTAAGATTTAATATAGTTTTATTTATAAAAGCAAAATATTTGATAAAGGGAAATAAGCTATTTATGTAAATTCTAATTTATTTATATTTGAAACATTATCTGTCAAGTATCTGAATTTTTATGAAGTAGTATGATTCTATAATATGTGATAAAATTTTCATATTTATTGAGGTATTTAATTATGTTCAATTAGAAAAAGAAAATTTTGAATTATGGCTACGACTTTTAATTTTGTGAATTTTGAAAAATTATTTAGTGACACGGACTTAGGTTTCCGAAAAAATTTTTGCAACGACTTTGACTCCCCCCCCCATTTATTGAATATTTTGAAATAATTTAGCAAATTAAATTGGGAAAATATCTTACTTTTTACATTTAACCTAATCCCAATAAAAAATGTTTAAATATAAATTCGCATATTTCGAGGTACCAATTTTTATTTATTTTTAGCAATAAGAAAATTTTATGCTTAAGAATAAAACAATGCAGTACCCAATGATTTAAGGTATAGAATATTAGGGAGGGCGGTAGTTTCCTAGCCAGACTTTTGATAAAAAAATTAAGGGATGTTTTTGACAAGGAAATTTTTAATTTTTTTCTATATTATTTTTTTATTAGCTATTCTTCCTAACAAGAGCATTAAGTGATTTTTTTACTTACATTCGATTTTTTATATATTAGCCTATTTTCTCTCTATTTTTTAATAAAATTTATTTTTACATATTAATAATCATCCTCAAGTGCATCTTGAATTTCGTAATATACAAATATTTTTAATTAGATTCCTTTTTATATAGAAATAATATTTTCTGGGTGTAATTATATTAAGAACAATAAAACATGACTTTCATGTTATTAAGAAGTATTATATGTTGAATACATCTTCTCATCAATTTTTAACTTAAAAAAATTAAATTTATATTGAATTTTATTGAAAAAACTGTGGAAATATATTTATAAATAATACTAGCAAGGGAATCTCTCCACCAATTATTCCCATAAATGTCTGTCCTAAGTACAAATGAAAGAGGAGGTTATGAATCCAAGAACATTTAGGTATTTCTTAAAGTCGTAACTTCAGGAAATAAATCATACGAAACTGTTTTTAAACAAATTAAATATTTAAATAAATATGAGAAATTTCTAAAATTAAATTTCATTATAAATTAAATAAATTTATTATAATTAACTTAATGTAAGTAATTAATAAATACTTTCAGACTTGAAATTTATTCAACTTATTCCATTATTATTCATATAAATAACACATATTTTAACAGTTTTCTAAATTTATATTAATCTAAAAAAATAACATAATATGAAATTAATAATATGTTTCACCAAATGTAAGGAGTTCATTTAAAACCCTAAATTAGATTTTTTAATATTAAAAGAGAATAAAAATTTAACAGGAAAAATCAAATGTTTATTTGTAATATTTGCTTTTTTATAAACAAATTAAAAATTATTCTCATTAATTTTTTAAAAGGACCTTTCCCCCTAATAGTTTGAACCCCTCTTTACATTACCCTAATACTTCTACCCTATATATAAATTCGAATTTTTAATCTTGTTTATTTATATTTTTGATATTAAGAATTTCAGGTCATCAGCCTTTTAGGTTAAAAAAAACTAATTAAAAAGAAATAATTTAATTTTGATTATAAAAAGTTTATCTATTTTTAGCATTAACTTAAAAAAAAGTACAAATTATTTTAATTCTTTTTTCTTCTTATTTTATTATGGTTTTCTTTTTAATACAAGATTAGAACCTATAACTAGATCTATAAAATTTTGATTTTTAACATTTCTATTAATGTCTTTATGAATATAACTTACCTTTATTAATTGAGTTTTTTTATTTCTAAATAAATTGTGTTTATGTTTATTAATTTTAAATCAAAAATATTCAATCACAAATAATTAGTACTTTAGAATAATTTTTGGACTTTTATTGTTGTCCAAATAATATGCAAAATATAGCCGTGTACTTTAATCTAGGTTTCCATATTGAGTACAATTAGTTTAACCACATCCGAAAGTCGTCATTATTTTTTCCCCAGAAAAAATATAAATATTATAGTTTATGATAAAAATAAAAATACAATTTATTAATTAAAAATTTTATAGAAAAGCATTCTTCAGCTCTTATGTGCTATGAAAACCTAACATTTATTAACAATTATTGATATTACATAAGAAAGGCATTCATAAAAATAACTAGGCATGACCTTTTGAGAGCAGTTCTCTATAAAGCGCTATAAATCATCTTTACGTATATTAGTATATAATTATAAAATTATATTCTATATATTAAGGATTATCAATTAAAATTAGGTATCAAATAGGATATTAAATAAAATTTGATGAAATAATCTCCTTTAATGTTGTAAATTTTTACATGACACATGATGTTAAAATATTTACAAATTTAGTATAAAATTTTAATTTTATTTTCATATTATTGTAATATATGATTTTATTTATTTTGCCATACATATATGCTCGAAAAAACATAATCGAATAATTTAAAAATTATAATTAATATTGAATGACATAAATAATAGGTGGTTACTAGTTACATCCTCTGGATCAAGCAAATGTACCTTAAATGTGGAGATTAGGTAACTTTAAAGAATCAATTTAAACAAATATTAGGTGTTGCTGAAAGAGCAATCAATACACAAATTGTGGAAGCCCCTTGAGATGTATGATTCAGTTTTTTATTAATAAAAGGAGACTATTAAGGCATGCTTTATCTGGATATTAATACAATTAACTTAGGGCATTATGGTTTAGTGTAATAGAAATTAGTATGTATTAGAGTTGTTTTATTTAAATATTCAATTACACAGTCAAAGCATTTGATATCATGGGCTCATATTTAAATTTTATTTTACCTATACAAAAAATATTTAACTGATTTTGTGACCTGCTCTATGGTTCGGTTTTATGATTATTTAATAGGCCATATCTTATAGCTTTTATATTATTATAGTTTTGATATGATAGATTCTCAATTTTTAATCTCATTCTCTTTTAAAGCTATAGTAATCATTTCTTGACATATCACATTCTAAAGCTATTTCTTCTAGAGCCCAAATATTTTACTTAATTTCTTTATCTCTCCTGTTTTTCATATCTAAAAAGTATTAGGAATTCTTCGAACGTTATCATTCCAAGATCTCCAAATCTCTATGATCTATTGAAATCCTTTATCGTTACTCTGGGAGATGAAAATCAATAATATTATTTTCAGGTTTGAATATCAGTTTTCATATCCTATAATATGAAGCTCTTCTTTGATTTCGCAAATATTAATATGAATAAAAGATACCTTCTTTGAAACTTTATAATCTTGAATGTAATCTTTTAATTTCTTTCATTATATTTGGAGATATAAAGATTAGAATACTTAAAATATGAATTTACCAATATAAACTATATGCTGTTATATAACTATTTTATAATAATATTTTCAAGCTTGAAGATTTTAAAACTTCGAAGCTAGCCTCAAAGTTTTGTATGATTTATTCTTGAGAATTTTAATGAAAAGATTTTTTTTAACATTTAACTTAAGTTCTGTTAATAATATAAATATAACAAGCTGTTAAATTTAAGTTTGGCATGTATACTTATAAAAATCAAATTAACTTACCTTGCACTATTAAATATAATTGTATTTAATTTTATATATTTTGTTATTAAAATATTTACCCTAAAATCCTTTAAGATATTTAACTTATATAGTAATTTATTTTGATTAATAAAATTTATTATAACTTTTTGCCAAATTAATTAAATGTAAATCATATTAATATTTAAAAAAAATTAAAATTGAAAGGTTTTTTGTTTTTTTTCTCACTATTTTGATGAATAAAAGTGGCCATACACTGAAAGTATTGCACTCAACTAGTTTATGTGCTGCCACCATAATAGCGGCAAAACTATATCAACCTATAAATTAAAAGTTAATATTTTTTGTAAAAGTCTTTGATCCTATAGCTAATTATTCTTATCTTTAAAAGAATTTATAGGGTGGGATTTTTCAACAGTTTATAAAATTCTTATAGTGGATAATTTTTAATCTTAAAAATCTCAAATTCTAAATCATTTTAACATTAAATAAGATATTTACAATTACATTTTATTTGATTGTAAATATGAATCATTTAATGAATAGACATTCTAATTAAACTTAAGTTTATATAAAATAAATTTAATTTTTAATTTTATACTTATGTATTATGAGATTTTATTAATTTCTATAAATATAATTTTTTAATCACAAAAAAAAATTTATAGTTATCAATAAAAAAACATTATAATACATAATTTAATTAATGATATTTTGATAATAAATGAAAATTTCATGCAATGTTAATAAATAATACAGATTAATTTAAAGCAAAATAATGCAAAACATGATTATTATATTTTTTATTTCGTTTTTATTCCCCTTTTTTTAATTAATATTTTCATTGATTAATTAAGAATGTTAAGAAATGTAAATTATAAATAAAAATATGTCAGGTCCATTATTTTCTTTTCGCCTAATATTCCTATAATCTTTTGCTAACATCTTAAATTTAATTCTTAAGATTATTCAATGAATTTCTATCTAATTGTTTTTAGATTAGTTGATATGACTTTTACTGTTTAATTTTCAAATATTTACCCTTGATATTTATTGAAATTAAGTACCTCATTAAAAGTTAGTATGTACTTGGAAGTTTTGCGAATTAAACAAGCAGATCATGTTTTAAAATAATTGAATTTCAATCTTGAATCAAAATCCCAAAACCCCTTAGTGAGGTTTATAAGTGCTTTGATTAGTAGGTTAAAGTTGAGGTTTTATTAGGGTTAGTAAAGAAATTAGGCCAGTTTGCAAAATGAGAAATAAAAATTAGCGATTCTTGGGGTCTATTTATGTTGAGAAATATTTAGATTTACTTCTTAAGCTTAGGTATGGTGCGAGTATTAATATAGACTTACTAAAACCAGTGATGAATTATTGTGCGATTGCAAAGCTATTGTGTAAGAGTTCTTTAACTGTAAAGTATCACTGCTTGCTAGCTGTTTAGCATTTCAATTCTGGTACTTGATAACATCCTGCAAGTAGATAAAAGTTCTCTTAGCAGCATATTGACTATCTCTACGATTCTAAGACTCTTATATATTTTGGGCACACTTCCCACTTGACTAGCGAGATGTGATGTTTCATCGAAGGTTTCCTGACATGAGCATCTCTCCATAAACTATCGCAAATATTTATTGAAGGAATGGTATTACTTTCAAGACTGTCAACAGAGTCAAGAGAGTGATTGATTTTACAGTGCCATTTTATAGTAATAATTTAAACTATATATATTGATTAAATGCAGAGAGCTATTGATAATAACATCAAGTTCATACACGCTGATGAAGCAGTGTTTACATTCAACACCTTTATTAATAAGTCTTGGTACAAGAAGTATGATAATATAGAAGTGTATGACTAAAAGGTTAAGGTTGTCACTCATGCAATTTTGGCTGGTATCAGTGAAGATTTAGGCTTAGAAACTTATGTTATTCATCATCGCTCTATTAAGCGAGAGCAGTATAAATAGTTCTTACATAAGCTAAGAGATAAGTACAACGATCAAGAGATCATCCTGTTTGTTGATAACCTCTCAGTTCATAAGACTAAGGAATCTAAGAAAGCTTATGAAGAGTTAAAGATAACTCCTGTGTATAACGTTCCTTACAGTCCTCAATTTAATGGAATCGAATTCTATTGGAGTTAGATTAAGACTCACTACAAGAAACTCTTGCTGTATCACCTAATGCATGATCTACCAATTGATACAGTAGATCTCATACAGAGTAGTTGCAAGAGAGTGAATAAAGATAAGTCTACGATATGTGCAAGGAAAGGAAGAATTAATGTTTATCAATAAGTTTTAGACTTAAATGAATGAATTATTTCACATATCAAACAAGCTCTTAAAAGGATTCGGCTTCTATTGCATTTCTTCCTCTGGTGCTTAACTTGGACCCATGTTCTTCTCTTTGAACCAGCACCAGCATCTATATTCATATCATCAGATTTTAAACCTCTTTATGAAGTCTCTTGCTAACTTAATAAATGGTTTGAGACTTTCTCTCTCTGTGAACTTTTGCATTCTCTTTCATTAGGAATATGCCAGTTCCTGGTTTCCCTACAAAGTTATATTTAGAAGCTTACTAGAGAGGTAAGGATGCTTCTTAAGCTATGAGTATGCCTTGCTTCTTTTAATCTTCTGGGGAAATAGAGTAGCGTTTCTTGTGAGCTTCTTCAATTATTTCTCTTAGATAACCTTCTCTCAAAGTACCAAGTAAACCAAAGAAGAAGTTCCTTTCTGGAAGTTTGTTAGAGAGCTGTTTCTTATTAGGAAGGTAAACTACCTACTCTTCATCTTTCACAGCATCCTCATAGAGATTAGTGACGGATATCTCTGGGTAGTTTGGCATTTCAATCAACTTAATCTCTTAGTTTTTAAAGGCTTTCTTTTCATCACAGAGTATAGCTTTTAAGAATGATATTTTGGTACCTTCCATCGTTGGAAGGAACAGACCAACTGCATACATCGTTGATTAACATCAATTTATTTTACCATGTTAAGTGAGATATCGATAGAGATCTTCCTTGCTCCTGAATCTTGAGATCATTTCTTGGGCCTCCACCCTTTTCATTGTAGCACTCATTGATTCCATCTTTGTTCCTCTTCCTATTAATGAATTTCAAGTTTTAATTTATAGACTTCTGGATCCTATTGTTTAAAATCTTACTATTAAATATGGGCATCTTATAGGAGGTCAACCCTGCAAAGATACGTGGAGAAAGTTCGCAGAAGCTGTAACAAACTGTAGAGATGGAGCTCCATTTTATCAATTTAGTTCCATTAAATTAGTACTAAAATAGTTTAAATTTAATTAGTACTGGAACTAAATCCGCTTAAGTTTAATTGTTACCAAACTTAATTAGTACCTAGTTTTAATCCAGTGAGGTTTTAATGGAAAAGTTTCAATATGGTTCAAAACCTAATTGGTACCAGCACTAAACCAATTTTATATTTGAGTTGGTACCAAAATCAAAATTATAAAGGGTAAAATTAGAAAATTTATAGTTATAAATTACAGAGAAGTATGATTGCTTACACCTGAAATCAAACTATGGTTTTCACATACGTTGCTCCTTTGAAGAGGGGCTCTTGTAAGTATGCTTGTAGTAGCCTTATAATAAAAATTTAAATTTGAATTTAAACATGGCGGTTAACTTAAATCGTAGAGCAGTTGGTTTAGGAACTGGTTAATTATAGCTCAACTTTGGTTCAAATAAGAAACCAGAAGTTATAGACATTGAGAAGAAAGCAGAGCTGAGAGGTCTTGTATTTGAAGCAAGCGTATTCTTCATATAAATTTAAAACAAGAAAAAGTCAGCAGAAGTGGAGTCTAAACATTAATAGAAGTTGCAGAGGAAGTTAAGGAACCTCTACTGATTGAAAAGATAAAAACTTTTGAATGCTAAGATTGCTAAAATTTCTTCTCGACCGATTCAAGTTTGAAGAGACATATGAAAGAGATTCACTCTGGTAAGACTAAGGTGTATTTTAAGCATGATAAGGTTGATGGCAGGCACTAGTGCACGACTAGTGAGAAGTCTAATACTCACTCAGCTAAAGTTAAGAAGAATATGCAGAAACATCACCTAAGTGAGTACTTAATTTAAGATAAAGAGACTCAGAAATTAGTGCCCGCTAAAAGAAAATCTAATACTCTTGAGACTTAAAAATAACAACAGGAGAAGCTCAAGAGGCAGAAGCGAATAGAATTAATGAATGAACCTGCTGGGAATGTCTTTTTAGCATGTTTTTAAGAGAGAGCCATGTATATTCCTGCGCTAAATGCAGTAGACTTTAGCAGTTGTATTGAAAACTACTTACATATAAACGTACCTGCTAAAGCAAAACTCATAGTGAGTGATTGATGACTATGACTACAAGGTATACCCTTTCAGTTATTTCCTTAAGAACGAGCAATATTAAAATGAGTTTGCTAACGAAAATATCGTACTTAGAGAGGCTTAGAAAAAAGATTGCAAAAACTTGCTCAAACTAGATGGTGTTATTTTAGGGTTTGGTTTCATCGCACTAAGGCTAAAAAGGTTTTAAATGACTCACCGAGATTATCTATATTAAAACAGATACCCAGATGACTTGAATGATAATATGATAAAGGGTGTATAGGAACTTCACAAGTTTTTATATGTTCATAGAGATTTGAAGCCTGAAAATGTTATGCTAAACCTTTGCCCTTTAGAAGTAGTTGTAATCGATTTTAATAGAGCCTTATGATAAGAGATTGTAACCTTAGCAAAGGTTCTTGGTATTCCAGGTTACTTCCCAATCAGAGAGAAATGGACTAATGGCTCTATTTAGTGGGATGTTTGGGCAGTAGCTACAATAATATTAGAAAGCGATATGGAAAGTATGTCTTACTTTGGTACAAAATATGAAAAACAATCTTTAAATATAGCAGAGAAGCACATTTTGCAAGATGATGTATGCTAAGAAATAAAGAAGATTGAAGAGAAGATAATAGTAAGAGCCCCAGCATATCCAAGACAATCCTTAGACGATATGCTTGAGCCACTAAAGAAAGCTAGATTCAAGAGATACAACAAAGACAAGCAGATAAAATTCGTTTGATTAAATTAAACTAATATTCATTAAATACGAATTAATCACTCCCAAAATCTGCCTTTTCTCTACTAACCCTAATAAAACCCAAACTTTACCCTACTAATCAAAGCACTTGTAAACCTCACTAAGGGGTTTTGCTTATTATTTTGCTTATTATGTATGATTATAAACATACTTTAGCATTATGTAACAGATTTTTATTTAATTTATTTAAATATATAATATTCGTCAAATAATGATAGAGATATTTCTTTGTGGCAGATAATTTGATCTTAAATTTATGTGTTAAAATTATAATGTTCAATTACCATAATATATTATTAATAAAATGGGTGACTTTATCATTGAAATTTAAACTTTAAAACGTCTGCATTCATTGATTAATTTATTATAAAAATTTAAAAGGCCAGCTATATTTATTTAATATACAATAAAATATAAAAATTAAGTTATGAATGATTAAAACTTTAGAAATTAAAAATTACAATTTATATTAAAAAATTTAACTAAAATTTATAATCATAATTAATAAGACAAAGATATATAGGATTTAATATTTATTTTAAATATGCAAAAAATTAATTTATTAATTTAGATTTTAATATTAAAAAAATACAATATAAAATCCTATTTATAATTTTAAATTAAATGAATTGCAACATTTAAAAAAAGTCTTTTGCAATTTATTATTTTTTAATCTGTAATAAAAAGAAATATTGAATTTATTTTTTTGGCTATATTTATTTAACAATATATATATAAAATGCAAAATCAATTAGTTGTTGTTAGCTTTATGAATTAATAGTTATTTTTAACATTATTATTAGTTGTTGGTGCTTATTGATTATTATTTTAATTACTTTTTATAATATTCAAATAATCTCCTTATATAAACTCTGGTAATTTTCCTTTTTCATCATCAGTAATATTTAATATTCTTAAATTTTACATTTGAAATTATTTTAGCTTATACTATTTTTAATTTATTAATAATGTTTTTTTAATTTATATTTATTATTATTAATAATTGTAATATCTTCAACCTCTTTTTTCGGTTTAAACTTAACTACCAGACTTTGTTAAATATTTTATAAAGAGCTTTCTATTAATTGATTTTATTTTTTGATAATGTTGCTTTCCAGCAATAATAAAAATTTTAGTTTAATTAATTAGAAAACATCAATATAATTATTATAAATATATTTAAAAAATATAACAGCTATTATTGTTGACCTTTATCTAATTCTCTATTTGTGTCTAATCTTTCTGTATTTTAACTTTCAATATTATTTAAATAAGATAATATTATTAGAAAATAAGTGAAATTTTAAATCAATGTAGATTTGTGATTTATTGAATATATAAAAAATCCTTAAATATATAGAAATAGGGAAATATGAAGAAAATATAGCAAATTTGTGATGAATTTTTTCAAGCTGCATTTAACTAAAAATTGCAAGTTATTCTGGTTATCCGCACAGCTGTGCGGAATATTGTCCAAATCTCATCCACTTCGGCCCAGATTAGTCTTAATTCCCACATTTGTATGGGAAACCTCTCATGGCTTTTAAAGCCCTATTTTTAATAATTTCTCAATTATAATTAATAATATAGGAAAAAATTAATTTACGCAATTAATTAAATTAATAGTTTATGAGTAATTAGAATTGAGAAATTATTAAAAATAGGGCTTTAAAAGCCATGAGAGGTTTCCCATACAAATGTGGGAATTAAGACTAATCTGGGCCGAAGTGGATGAGATTTGGACAATATTCCGCACAGCTGTGCGGATAACCAGAATAACTTGCAATTTTTAGTTAAATGCAGCTTGAAAAAATTCATCACAAATTTGCTATATTTTCTTCATATTTCCCTATTTCTATATATTTAAGGATTTTTTATATATTCAATAAATCACAAATCTACATTGATTTAAAATTTCACTTATTTTCCAATAATATTTCCTTATAAAAATTAATAAATAAATTGGATATTTGTTTATATAAGTTTTAGATTAAATTTATTTAGTAATTATTATATTAAAAAACTACATAAAATTTACTGAAGGTTATTCTTTTGATAATTAATTATTAATTCTAAAAAATATTTAGATGAAGTGGAGTTCAATTGACCTCCAGTAAATACTATTAGCACTTACACTTTAATTTTATTTTAGTAAAGACAGACTTAATTTTATTTTAAGTAAAATAATCCAATTCTATACTTTATAAATTATGAAATATATATCTTAATTTTAAACCAATAAATAAAAAAACCTCTAAAAATATTGAATTATTTTTATGTTATTTTATTTTATAAATATTAGGTTATATCTTAGCTATTCTTTTTAATTTGACTAAATTATCAAGTTAATTTTGATTGAATAAAGTTTTAATGGAGCCTTCTTGTGATGCTTATGACAAAAACATTTGAGATGTCTCATTAAAACTCGAAGGAGTACTTTTAATACTTAGTACAATTGAAAATTAATAGTAAATTATTATTAATTCCTTAAGTTTTAATTATAATAATAAAATAAAAAAATAAATAATAAATTGAAGTCGATTTATTCTAAGATTTTAAATTTTAGATGAATCTTTTCATAAAAGGAGCTAAAGTGAAACCTCTTACATTTAAGTAAAATTTTATTTTGAACTTTCATTTTTAATTGTACGGTTCGATAAATTCTATATTTTATAAAATCTTCATTAAATTAATGTATGCATTTAGAAATTTTAGGGAATTCATTATATAATTGATAAATAAAATATCGCAAGTGTTAAATTATTCTAGATAAGTGTGTTTGAATAGTTTTAAAGGATTTAAATTTAAGAATGAATTAGCTGAGTTTTTAAAGCCAAAACTTTAAAAGGATGGGAAATTATCCAATTATAAATAACAAACTAATTTTATTTACAAATCTAAATTTTATTTAATTTATCAAGAAAGTTTTATTTTTTTATTTTTATTTAAGTCTGAAATGTTATTTTTCAACTTCTTCAGTATTTATTATTTTAGAAAAATTATAAATATGTCATAGTTTGATGAATCGATAATTTCTTTTTTGCTAATTTTTAATTTATTCAATTAAATTTGACAAAAGAAAAGGAATTCCAAAATTATAATGTAAAAGCAATTTGTAAAATATTTTAAGTTTTAAGCTTTTACTACTTTGATGATAGTTTAAATTGCTTAGCTAACGATCAAACTCATTACTTTTTATTTTAAATATTTAATATTTTTTCCATTAAAAATTAGTTGGAGATCATGAGTATATTATAACATTATAAATCTCTTTAAATAATAATTTACCTCAAAGTTTCAATCTCAATGGTGTTTTTTCACAATAATCAAAAATTATATTTTTTATAAAAATAAAATCCATGATGAACATGCCGAATTTTTTCTAATTTGCTTAGCAAACGTCGTAAAATTATATATTTAAAAAAAAGATTCCTGCCATGACAAACTATGTGATCTCTATCTAATTAATTAGTCATTAACATTTGATTTAATTGCTTCAATTATTATAACCAATAAATAATTTATTTTTTTCTATCCTAAAATCTCATTTATATTCTCTCAAAGGGAAAAAATGCTGATTTATAATCAGCTATATAAGGTTTTTGAAATTATAGTTTTATAATTAGTTACTAGACACATTATTATCAAAATTCTTGTTTAATCTCTCATCTTGACAATTTTATATTTCTCAAAAATTAGCATATAAATTAGGTATTATTTTATAAAAATATTTTTGAATCCAGTCAAGAAATCTAGCATAAATATATCTTTGAGTCACTTGGTGATCATCTAATCTTTTTATTATCTCTTATTTAATAAATGTTAATAATTTTAGTGTTTTAAAACTGAACTTACAAACTACAATTTTTTTTAATTAAAACTCATATTAAGAAGTGAAACGAATGCAATAGCACTTAAAATGACCCATCCTATCATATATCGATGCTCTGGATTAGGATCATAATCTGTAAATAATATCAATAATAAAACCCTTTTATTTTTATATATTTAATTTATCTGAATCAATCTAATTTTACTTTTACTTTTATTATTTTCCATTTAATAAATGTTATTATAACGTAATTCCCTAACAATATAATTCTATTATTATTTATTAAAATCGGTATTTGATATATTTATATTTTAGTTATTAAAAATATGATTTATAAGAAGATTTTGGTGTTAAAAAGTATTTGATTTTGTTATAATAAACTATAGGATTAATATATTACAATTTTCTTTATGTTTAAATTGTTATTTTTATGGAGCACCTCATTTCTAAAAATTATTAAAGTTTTTCACTACACATAATAAATTTCCCATAGTAAGTAATCATATTATATTTATTTAATAATCCAAATTTTACAAATAATTATAATCCATAACTTAATTTATCTTTAAAGATATATATTAATATTATTTAAATAGGGTTTTGTAAATATTTATCCAGTAAATAAGACTAATCCTTCGTTGATTAACTCCATAATATTATTGAGCATAGTATCAAATGGCATTACTATAACGAGGTACATAAACTATCCCACTGATAGAAATTTAAAGACTAATATTTGGAGATAGGGACTCTCATTGAAGAATAGCATTGATATTACAAAGATAAATCTCCTTATGAAATATAGAGTGTAATTCATAAATTATACATACATCAAAATTGTTTAATTATTTTTATAAATATTCTCCTGTTATTTAATCATCAACACTTACATTATTTTAGTTAACTCAAAATAGTTAATTTGATAATGTTCTCAATTTTTAGCTAATATTTTATTACTGAATAGCCAATCTACCATTTATTATTGACTTTTAGATTCTCATGCAATGGTTTAAATTAATTCATCAGCTTAGATTGATTACTTTGATTTTATCCCAAAATAAATGGCAAAAAAAATGGTGCAAAAAAGCATATAATCTATAAAAATTATGAAAGAATATATTTACAAATAATATCAGAGAGATAATACTAGAGATGGAAACTCCGTAGCCTTAGTCAAATCTAAAGTACATGAAATTTATTATACAACTTAATAAGATGTTCTAGTATGATTGAATTAGTAGTCTGATCGGAAAAGCAAAAATAAATTTAGAGCTAAATTACTGAGCTGCTCTTGAAAACCTATGAAGATGTTATAATTATTGGAATAATCTTACTTTGGAACGAATCTTGCTAAATATTGTAAAATCAATGTAATAATTATCAATTAAGACTAAAAGATTGATGATTGAATTATACTTCATTTTTTAGCATAGTGATCATATTTTATATAAAAGTTTCAATTTTTTATTCGTTAAAAGATAAAAATTAAATTATGGTTTAATAAGAAAATAATTAACTTATTCTTTTTTTTAAAGTTAAATTATTTAACTTAGGCAAAATAAACTTTGATTCACTAACTTATAGAATGTAAATATAATTTTACTAAGATTATTTGGGTTTAAATATAGGAGATATTAATAGCAAAAAGGTATTAAAACCAATGTTTTCAATAGCAATGTAAGAATCATATCCAAAATCTCTGAAATTGTCGTTGTAAGCATCTTGCTCTGGAATATCAAACGCTGATTAAACTAGTAAATTAGAGAAAAGATAGTCAAATCTCAAAGATCCTGAAACTAACTAGAAGAAGTAATATAGATTCGCAGGAATCATAAGCTCATACAAGGGCAAATGTGAAATTAGTTGCTAACTGTTAACAAAACCCCATAGCACTTGTAGAGATTAGGATATTATCATTTAAGTTCCCATTTATGTTATGAGAAGAGTGGAAAACGTGTTATTAAAAAATAGGGCAATTTTTAGAACAAATTCTCCATCATAGTCACGTAATTGAGGAGGCACGTAGGTTGAATATGACATGGACTTATTTGTACCAGTGTTAAAGAACAAAGAAGGATTTGTAATCATAAATGCCTTTTAAAATTTAATACTATTTAAATAGATAAGATTTAATATAGGATTATATTAAGAATTATATTGAATATTCCTCAATATATTGGCTAGATTTTAAATTTATCAAGTTATATCATTTTATTAAAATAATAATGATTTGTTAGTGTTATTTTCAGCTGCGTTTTATCCATACCATTTGATTGAACTAGCAAAGGATTAGAGAAGCTTATTTTTATTTAAATAACATTGCCCTCGGCATAAACTACTGTCCAATTGAAAGTTATTTAAACTAAATGATTTTAGAAAATAAATATAATATTCATATGTAATTTCTTATTAATATTAGTACATAATCATAGATTTATAAACTTATATAAATATTATCCTTTATTTGTGTAAAAGGCAAAAAGATTTTTTAATTAAAATTATTACAATTATAACGATTCCTTTTAAGATCTACTTTTTTACGCAAATTTTTTAGCAATAGATAACCTGTAATTAGGGGGAAATATTATGCCAAGAAAATCTGAATAAATAATTCCTCTTGACTTATAGGTACCATCGTAAATATAAGTAAGTTCTTTTTATAAGAAAATATTATTTAATTCTAAAATTCATTGTTCTATAGAACTCAAATCTATTTTCCTTTATAAAACTATTATTAAGGATTTCTTGATTCATATCATTTAATGAATATTTATTTACATAATTTCTGATATATTTGATGTATGAAAGTGTTAAGAATAATGTACATTATTTGTAATTATTTATCAAAATTTGGTTTTATAAATTGATTAATCCTCAATCTAAAGTCTCAAAGATTCATAAATTTATGAAAGCAGTTATGTCTAGTTTGTGCTATTTAAAAGTTTTTCAAATTTGATGCTAATTAAACCAGTTGGAGAGATCTGTTATATCTTGAATTTAGAAGTGTCCTGGATGCTTATAATATCTGATAAGTTGCTTTAATATATAATTTTCTTTGCAAATTAGTATTTAAAGTATTAAATTGTTAAATTTTATGCTTTAAAATTCTAAAATGGAATAAAAAAATAAGAAAATTAAAAAATTATTATATAGTTGATTATAATTATAAGATCCTTAGACTTTTTTAAAATATTTTATTTTGCTTTTGACAACATCAGTATTATTCATTTAGACTAAATCACTTTAAAGAACTTTAACAATTATTCTATATTTTGTAGATAATGGATTTATGTTATTAAAAATATAGAAAAAATGGTTTGAAATATCATATTATTTATATCAAATAATTAAAAATAAAACAAGAGATAAGTAAAAAGACATAATTTTAGAATGTTATTTTAGAATTGGGATTGAAGTTGAAGGGTTCCATAAAAGTTATTATTGTAATTTCATCCTAAATAAATTGATTAAGACCTTGGATTTAAAATTAATAATATGAAAGAATGGAGGTTATTAAAATTAGAGAGGTGAGATAGTACTATATCAAAGGGTACCCGTAAATAGGGGGATAGAATATAATGTGAACATGCAAATTATATTTCATAAAATAAGATGAACTAACACAAAAATCTACTATTTTCCTTATAAAAAAATAAAGTGCTAACTAATTTTATATTTCCTTTAAAATTAATAAATATAAAAATTACAAGGTTGTATTGGTAAATTATTTAATTTTATATTACTAGCAGACGAAATAAAATTAATTTTTTTTAGAAAAATACTAAATGACTGAATAATAAAAATTTTATAGAAAAAAATTATACTCAAAATATCATCAGTTAAGATGATCATAATATCTTGATCACCAAGGTCTTTAAGTTTAGCATTAAATTCCATTCTTTTATCATCTAAGAATTTAAAGAAATCTGTATTAATTCCATTAATTACCCAAAAACAAGTTTTTCAATGTTTTTATTTTGAATTTAAATGATTTAAGTAAGAAAATAATTCAATTAAGCTAAACTAATACCAAATATCTTTTTATAAATAATAAAAAATCTAATTTAATAACCCTTGATTATCAAATAACTTTAATAAGACTGGAAATCTTATTATAAATTTTAGAAAATAATATATTATTAGGAGCATTTTAATTAAATTATATCCTCTTTCATTATTCATTGATCTCACTTTTCTATTGAAACATCAGACTATATAATTTATCTTTTATTATCTGGTTGATATATTCTTTTTTTTATAATAAAATTGTTAAATTTCAAAAAAATACCTTATGCCCAAATTTATTAATGATATTTCAAAGTTTAATTTATTGTAATAATTTATACTATTTTCAGAGACTAGATTTGCTTAGATTAAACACATTTATAAACGAGCGAATTATTAAATTGATGGTATCTAATTTATTTATTTATTTTTAATTTAAAATTATTTATTAGCTTCTTACTGTATAAATTTCATTTAGGTTTTATTAAGAAAGGGCTTAATTTTAGATAAGAAAAATGTTTTGATTGCCAATTCGTACCTTATTTTAGGATATATTTAACTTTTTATATACATTAAAACTTCTAAATGAATTACAACTTTAAATTGAGGAGCACTTAATAAAACCAAATCTATTCAACCCTAATTTATAAATCCATGATAAGGAAGATTAAAAATTAAAAAAGGTTTAATTATGCTTTGCTGATATTTTAACATTGTCTCCATTAGGATCAAAGAAATCAGGTAAATATAGAACAGCAGTGCCTCCTGCTCTTATTGTAAATCCCTATAGCTTAGTATAAAACATTGGAGCTAGGTTATATGAAGTTGTTCTATTAATAGTAGCATTTGTATTATTTGCTGTCGTATTATTCGTAGTATTTGTAGACTAATTTTGATTTGAAAAACTCCTTCCATCATATTTGTACTCTACCACAAATGTTGTCTCATTAGTGAGCCCATCTTGAATTCTGCACTTAAATTTCAAGGTATAATTTCCTACTGCGCTTAAATTTTTGCTTAAGGCAATAAACCTTAAAATAATATGTTTGTTTATTTTTAATGTTTGTTTATTTTTTGAATAATTTAATTTTAAGGATTTATATTAGTAAAAAATGATTAAAACCCATATTCTCTAGCTTTATATAATGTGTATTATTCTTGCCAAATTATATAATTATAGAAAACTTAATAAAAACTTATCTAATTTTAACTACATACATTCAAGGAAAATAATCAAAGGATAAAAATAAGTTTTAAAATATATAGGGTATTTGCACTTTCAACAAAGGTGAATTTACTGTTTAAGTTGCTTCCATCAGTGCTTTAAATTAATAAATATTTTTATTATAAAAATTTTTTAGTTTTATTTATAAGTTAATTTTTTTTAATTTAAATGTATTGAATATATTCTGTATCATTGCAACCTGCTTAGTCATATGTGCAAATCAAAATAAAAGATATTATTATAAGATTAAGATATTATAAATGCAATTATCAATTATAATTACTTAAACATTATCTCCTAAATATTGGATGATATGAGTAGGCAGAGTCGCTGGTAATAATAATTTTCTACCAGTAATTTCAACTGGCTGATTCATTTTATCTGAGAAACCAAATTTATATTAGTAATAAGATATTTATTATAATAAATATTTAAATATATTTACATGTAACAATAATAGGTCAAATTTAATGTATATTATTAATGAAAAGCAATAGTAAAAATTTCATAATTGAAATTATCTTTAAAATATTTTAAAATCACAAAGATAGAATTTTTATATTTTTAACTTTTTTTCAATTAAAATTTTGTAATTTGGTTTTATTGCAGGATCGTAATATTGATAACTTAATTTATTAAGTTATCAATATTACAGTTTAATTAATCAAATTGTATTATAATAATTTATTTTAATTTGAGAAACATAAATAAATAATGTAAATAATCATAAATGCTATTTCATTTATTTGTCATAATTTTAAGATTAATTTAATATCTTATATTAGCTCTCAATAAAATCAACTCAATTTTTATTTTTATTTTATAAAAATAAGAAATAATTTTATAAATATTTTTTTTTCAAAATATTAACTATTCAATAGAATTATTTTGTGCAATTAAATATGGGCAGATATTACTAAACTATTGTATACTAGAATATCTAATGTATATGTAAATTTATCTAAATTTATTCTCTTTGTCTATATTTATTAGAATATTTATCTTTATCAAATATTAGGCTTATTTTTTTGTTGAAACTTTCTTTCTTAATTTCATTTTACCCTGTGTTGAAATGAAGATAGTCTTGGTTAGAATGAAGTTTTTATAGTATTTACTGAAGATTTTAAGTTTAATATTCATTTTTAACACATTTTATACTTCAATAAATATGAGATATCATCAAAATTTCACTCTGATTTAATTTAAATAAATGTAATATTTTTGGTTAATTGAACTCATTCACAAATAAAAATAAATTTAGCAATATATATATATAATAGTAAGGCACTGTTACATTTGTCAAAGTTATTAAAAACTGAAAAATTAAATTTGTAATTTTTTTTAACTTAATATTGAAGGAATATAATAAATTTTATTATTAGCATATTTGATAATTTGCTTTGCAGAGTATTTAGAAGGATAACAATTTTTCTTTATAAAAAATTGGATATAATAATTCTCAAATTAAATTTAATGGAATAATTTAAAAGATGCTATTTAATTGAACCATTAAAGAATAATTCAACCTTAATTTTCTAACTATGAATTATTCAAGTATTAATGTTTAATTATAATGTTGTTTTTTTGTATTTTACATTTTTTTATTTTTAAAAAAATTAGGCATTCTATAAGTAAAATATTCTATATATGATATAAATGATTTTTTTAAATAAAAAAATAAATATAGAAAAAACACTTTCCTAGCCCTATTTTATTACTAATTTTTACATATGAGTAATATCACTTTTAACTATTATTGATTTAATTATAAAAATGAGTAAAATAATTGATATTGCTTTTCTTATTTTAATGAATACTTAATAAGCAAAATTTAAATAAATAAATCAGGTTTAACTACGAAGGGAATAAGTTTGGATAAAATATAAAAAATTATTTTATATATTATAATTAATTAAATTATTTAATATCGTAATTTTAATTAGTCTTATAAAAAATACATTAAAAGATAAAGGCAATATTGAAATAATATTTTATATTAATTCTTAATCTTTATTTATTTTTATGTTAAAAATTATATTCAATCATATTTTAATATAAAAATATAGTAAGTACATTATATTATATTTAGGATAAGTGATAATATGTGTATTAGATTTTTTAATGTATAAAGATTCGTTAAGGACTTAAATAGATCTAGTATCTGGTGCTCCCATCTGAAAGTAATATGGCTTTGGTATTTAATTTTTAAATAATTATTTAAGATATATTATTAAAAACTTGAATAATATTTAATTAACGAAGGAATACAATTCATTAGAGAAAAAAATCTATAATTTAATTAATAATTATAACTAATGTATTTAACTCTTTTAAAACATAGAAAGATAAAACTCCCATCCTGTAGAATTTAAATAATCTTGACTATCCGAAAGGCGATACCTCTATCGCATCTGTGAAGTTAAATAAATCAATTTTATTTTTTGACATTATAATCTACTTAAAGAAATCCAAAAATAAAATTGATTAAATTCGCTTCAGGAATGTGGTAGAGGTTTATCGCCCTAAATAAAGTCCAGAATTTTAATTCTATAAAGAACGAGTACCATATTATGTAGGTTTCATAAAAAGTAAAATGTGACTATTTGTAGATATTAATTAATTATACTATTTCCTCAAATCAACTGTAATACTATAATAAATTAAGATAAAACAACAGTTCTTATTAAACATCAAATAATTAACATAATTAATATTTTTGATTCTTCAATAATATTCAATATATAAATTATTTTATAAACAATTAAATAAATGAGTAATTTAATTATTATATTCCATTTATTTATATTAAATTTATAATCTTTAGTAATTAATATTTTTTAAAAAAAAAGTATGATAAATTTTATAATAATGGTAGACATATAAATTTAAATTATATTAAAATTCTAAGTACAGAAATTTAAACCTCGTAAATGTACTTTTAAAAAAGAATTTATCCAAATTTAATTAAAGTATGATATTTTCATGTAATTAAGGTAATTTATAAAAATATTTCACCAAATTCAGCAAATTATGAATGAATTAATGATTGTGTTAGTAAAAGATATAATGTATAAGTATAAATAAGATAATAAGTTATTTCCTTATTATAAGTACAACTTAAAGAAACATAAATTTTATCTTTTTAAAAAAATGTTAATATTTAAAATGTTTAGAAATTTTTATGATATAAACAGGGACCGGTAATAATAATAATAATAATAATAATTATTAACCCTTATCTAGAGCTCTAGGCTCTGCGGGTGATAAATTTATGTTAAGGGTCTTGCCCTTTTGACACCGAAGTGGCTACTTAATAACTAATAGTCGACTTTGTTCATTCTGGTTACAAAAACCAATAGTATTATTAATATGTTGTTCGAATAAATCTTAATATTTTTAATTTATTAGAAAAAAAAATTATATTTAATAAATCTTTTTTCATTGATTAATTTTATTTATATACAATAATGGTAGTCATTAATAAAATATTGTTCAGATATTTACAATTTTAATGGTATTTTAGTTATAAGATCGCAAAATAAGGTGAATAATAAAAAAAAGGTACAAATAATATTCCACAAAGTATCAAAAAAGATATTTGGAAAAGGAAGATATTTTATTTACATAAATGCTTTAATTGCTTAATTGTGTATTTTAAGATGTTTTTATTGAAACAAAAAGTTAACTCAATCTTAAATTAAATTCTATTACTTATTTATATATGAACAAATAACTTTTCATAATTTCAGCAAATTAAATTTCAAAAGAGACATTCAAAAATAAAAGTTATGCATTACAACATTTTATAAAAATAATTAATAAATCACAAAATCCAAAATAAAAATTAGGCTCAAGAATAATCATAAAATATGTTATTAAAAATTAGAACTATAAAACTAACGCAATAACATAAAAAATATCAATATATAATATATAGTTTTTAAAGAAGCACTCCTACATCTTGAAAGATAGGATATCCAGTATTTATGCTTTTAGATATATACCCACATAACAGGCCTGTAGTTAAGGTTATGAATCTAAAGTATTCTTATACTATATTAGATTAGGAATTAAATAATTATAAATAATTAAATTAGTAAATAAAATAACTTACTATATCTATTTTTAAATTACTATATTAATTTATCAATTCCTCCTAAAAACAACGATGCCTTTCATTTTAAATAAAAATATTATAATATTTAACTTAAAAAAGATTTATAAAAATGATAATTATATTTATATTTATATTCAATTTCAATGAAATTATATAATTTATAAAAATTACAATTATAATATGTAAATGTTATCTGAACCCCACTCTGAGCACCATAGATAAACTAAAATTAATAAGATGCTAATTTTATTTATAAATTAAAATATTTTCAAACGATAAATACTGAAATTAAGAGGATTTTATATATAAAATATTCACATATAGTATAAAGCAAGCAATTTCTACAAATAAAATTCAAATAAGCTCTTTTATATATATATTTAAATTAATAATTAAATATTTTTCAAAAAAATATATACTTTTTTTTAAATCTAAATTAAAAAAGAAATAGAATGATAAAAAAAAAACTAAAATTTTCCTCCAAAAAATTAAATATAAATGCTATAAATATTTTATCAAAGTAATCTAATGAAGTGAATATAAAATTATAAATAATTATCTAATAAATAATTCAAATTATATTTATTTTCTTTTGCAATATTATGATAAATTTCTATACCTAAAAATGTTTTTAATACAGTGCCAGTTTAATTGAAATCTATGACCCCAATAGCTGAAACCGCTGAAAATATAAATCAAAATATTTCTGAACAATTTATTTTTTCTTCATATTTTTATACAATATATGTATTAATAAACTTTTATTTCATTCTACTTTCTATCTATCTTGAAAAGTAGCATTTTTTATTTGTAAAAATATTATTTGTTTAGTAAATGAATTACCTTCAAATATACCAATTCCTATCTATTAATTAACACAATCATTTAATTTAATATTATTGCAATTAAAATGTTTTATATTACTTATTATTGCTAAATTTTATAATATATAAAATTATAACTAATATCCTATTTACAAATAATAACTTCAATTAATATAAAAATTCTTAATTTAATTTTGTCTTTATATTATAAATTTGGTGTTAATCCAATGCTTATACAAAAGAAATTGGCTAAAATATTAGTTTATGGTAGCATCTTTTGAAGATTCATATTTTTTTTAAAAAAATTTTTAATATTTTTTTTAATTTGATTTAATTTGTCCTTCATTTAGAATCTCTGATAACAACGATTGATTAATTTCAAATTCTTTTTCAGTAAAAAATAAAAACTATATTTATAAATTATGTAAAGTTGGGTTTTTTTTAATAACTTAAATGTTTATAAATATATAAATGAATTTATATTCATCTAAATTATATAATTTACAGGTTCTGTTATAAAAATTCATTAATTACGTTGTTCATAATTTAGATGAGAATATTGATATTCTTATAATTTCTGATAGATTTTATGATAGATAGAGATAAATATATTAATTATTCTAAGTCATAAAAGTAAAAAAAGAAATAAATCCTCTACTTTTACTAGCCTCTCAGTTCATGATAGTAAGGACTTAATATCTATTAAAAAATAATTTAATACGAAAATTGCTTTTTAGATTAGCCTTAAATAGTTTATCTTATGAAAATTTCAATAATTATATTCACAGATAAATAAGTTGTGTATTAAGATACTTTAAACAAGTGTAATTTATTACATATATAAAACGTTTCCTTATTCTATTAATTTTAATTGCCTAAATTTAATTTACATTTAGTCAAGATTAAATAAATAAACTATACCTGTATAAACTAGCTTAATTAGGCAAAAATTAATCACAATTCCAGAATCTTTTATTTTAAATAAGATGAAAATTTTTAAAAGTTTCAACAAATTTCTTTAAAAATTAATTTCTATTGAACTATAAAAAAAAAAATTTTAATGAAAATGTTAAGTAAAGAATTTGTTAATTTTTATTTAATTATCAAGGAAATTTAGATTGCATAAAAATTGTGAATGTGGAAATTTAAATTCATCTAATTTTAAAAATTATATGTTTATTCATCAATAAAATTAAATTTATTTATTATGTTAATTAATAAATATTATTATCAAATTTATAAATCAAGGTATATTTAAACTCCTAAACTCCTTCGGAATTTAATTAAATTAATTATTAAATGTTTATAACTAATGCAAAATTAACTGGATTTTATTTAGATATTTATGATTAAAATATGAGTGATTAAAATAATTATGAGAAGCAATCTTTATTTTACATAAAACTAAACTTATAGTACTGTGGCATTTTTCTGCATTTAACCATTATAAATTGCTGTTTGATTGTTTAACAAATGTAAAACCATATTCATTGCTTGGTTTGATTATTTTTTAGTATGTAAGTTCTCTGATGTCTCCATTTGTTGAATTATGATCAAGATATTGCTTGATTTTATAATTAGAATCTCTCACTCTTGGACTATATATTATAAAGTTATATAAAGCTCAAGTTTAGCGATGGAATATCACAGCACTCTGTGCAAGAGAGCAAAAGTACAGTTTTTAAGTGAATTATCAAAAATTAGTTACTATATATGAAACTGCTAAATTTTAGGGTCTCTTTGCCTTAGAATTAAGATGCTATCTGTTAATATTTAATGATAATATAGAGTGAGATATATTGGTAGCAATAGTATTATGAAGTATCTTGTAATATAAATGCTTTTTAGGATTGGAAGAGTTGATCTTTATAATTATTACATCCATAGCGCAACTTAAAATATAATCTTATATACTGATTGTCATAAATTGACCCTAAATCTCGCAAATACACGCTTTAAAAAATATTGTAGGAATTTTTTTAATTAATTAATTTTAATTAAATTTAATAATTATTAAATTAATAGCAATTAACATTCCTTGAAACTTCAACAATATGGTACTTATTTGTTTGATAAAGAATAGTGAAATCAGCTTAACTAAATATTAAAGGTACTATTTAATTGCACCTCTGAGTAAGCGTGATAAATAGAGTTTAAATTTGGTATTTAATTCTAATAAAAGAATCACCCAAAATAAACTCAATTATCTCGCTTCCAAAGTTATGCAATAAATAGTACCGTCTAAATTAATATCAAAAGCTTATTTTTAATTTAAATATCAAACAAACAAGTTCCATATTGTCTTAGTTTAGAGAAAATTAAAGAATTACTAAATAAAAAATTTACTAAATAATATTAAATTATTTTACCGAATGTAAATGCATAAATATTATTAAAATATAGACCCTACATAATCCCTATTAACACTTTTATAAAGTATGAATTAGTATTGTTCTATTATCAATATAAAATTAATCAAACTTCTGAAAGAGTTTTGGGGTATTGATTCCTGAAGCGGATGATGATGAATAAAATATTAATTACATTTATCAAGTTTTTTCATAAATTTATTCTGAAATATATAAAAATTTTAATTATTATCTCAATTAAGATATTTATTTATGTAATGATTACATATAATATTATAATAAAAATAAATTTAGAATCCTTATATAATTAATTTTATTGAATAAACTAAAAAAAATAACACTTTTTATCTATTGCGATTATTTTAACTTGTATAAAATTTACTAAACTTATGTAATTTAATTTATTTTGTTGTTATAGTAATTTATTTCATATTTTTGCATTAATAAAAATTATTAATTTTAAAGTTATAATGTTGATGAAAGTAAATTGATTTAGAAGCTTTTGACTGTTGTAATAATAAAATATAGTAATAAAATTTATTGTAAATGTAGATTAAGTTTAATTTATATTTGATTCCTTGAGTAGTGTTACATATTTAATAACAGGGATGCCCATCCCCAACCCAAAAATATTCTAATTCAAATAAAATTTATAACCTCTGAGGTTCGATTTTATTTGTTAATGGTCTTTTCAGTTATAATACAAAGATTATTATTTTTTTTTTCAATTATTTAATTTTAACCCTCTCTTTTACATTTTTTTATGCCATCTTCTATAGGAAAAATAAATAAAAAATATAATATTTTTTAAATTTATTACTCTTTAATCTTCACTCTTGATGTAATTCGAAAAGAGTTGCCATCAATTTTTAATAAATTATATTTTTGGAGTTGGGGAAGAATGTAGTGTATGATAAGGGTAGGGAAACTCGGATAAAACACATATTGATGATTTATAAATATTTACATTTCAAAAAATAAATTCTAATTATAAATTCATTAACTAATAAAATTAAATCAAATAGTTTAACATAGCATAAAATTTAAGTTAAATATAATTCTATTGTAATATATGTTATTATAGTTAATTTGAAATGATTTTATATATGGAATACATTTGCAAGTAAGAACTATTATGACGTCTAGCTATAATTAAAAGCCAAACTCTTGAATCGATAGAGATATATATTTAAATATATAAAACAGCATATAAATTAATTGGTTATGCATTTTGCATTTATTTATTATTATTTTAAAGGTTTTCTATTTTTACTATTAAGTGAAACTATATTTTAAAATAATAACTTATTACATTCTCAAATAAATTTATCTAAAAATTAAACACATAATATCTCTAAATCTTTTAATAAATATATTACTTTTCTAACAGAAATATTTTATATATTGCTTTATTTAACAAATACATATCTATTTTAAATTCTTAACAGATTAATTAATGAATTTTATTTTAAAGCTAAAATTAAAAGCGCCAGGGTGGGGCAATTAATAATATACCCTTTAAATTACTTATTATAAATCATTAAAAATGCCACTAATTATATTTTTAAATAGACTTTAATAAAATAAAATCCAATCATATCTTGACATTAACTAAAATTAAATCAATAAATTTATATTTTATCTTAAAAATTTTTATAAAACTTTATTAGATCTTTATTTTATTTTTGAATTATAAGTGATTTTTAATCAAAACATTTAAAAAATTATCTGAATTTCTTAAAAACCATCATGAAATTTGTAATATTTAATAAATGTATTCAATTAAAAAAATTGAGTATTTTCAGGTACAAATTCAGTAATGATAAAAGCTGATGTTCCACTTTTTTATCAGAAAAAATAAAAGAAAATATAAGGGAAAAAATTTTCTGAGAAATTTGTTCAAAATTTAATAAATAAATACTTACCAATTAATTATTTATGTATGCTAAAACCATTAAGACTATTTATATATAAAGATCTATAAATAAATTTACATATTACGTTTTTAAGATTTATCTTTCTATTTATCATATATTTTTATATAAAGCTTATTTTTTTTTTAATTTCAATTTTTAATTTTATTGGGTTTTTTTTAATTTAATTTTATAGGTAATTAATTTTCCTTTTTTAATTCAAAGAAAATATATTGCAATATTCTTATAAAAATTAAATTTCAAAATTACATTAAACTACTAGTTTTCCGATTAATTTCCACAAGAAAATTAATATCCAGAAAATATTTTAAAATCAGATTGTATAATTAATGGGGTAATGGTCCCCTGATCAGGGAAAATGAATTTTTTCTCCAAAATTTTTATAATTAATTAAAAAGTCGTTAAAGCCTCAAATAACTTAAAATACTCATTTAATAGGTAACTAATGAAACTTTAAGGATACTCTAACGCACTAAATTATAAGCATAGTTCGACATTATCTCATATAAAATCGATAAATAATAATCAAATGATACTATTTTATTTGATTTTATTCATACTGTTATTTTAGATTTTACTTATAATTTAAAGATTCTTGAATAGAGATTTGTTATTTTTGAATATAAATAGTGGAAGAATAATTTACAATTTTTAAAAATGTAGATTGAGTAAACATAACAAATCTCTATTCAAGAATCTTTAAATTATAAGTAAAATCTAAAATAACAGTATGAATAAAATCAAATAAAATAGTATCATTTGATTATTATTTATCGATTTTATATGAGATAATGTCGAACTATGCTTATAATTTAGTGCGTTAGAGTATCCTTAAAGTTTCATTAGTTACCTATTAAATGAGTATTTTAAGTTATTTGAGGCTTTAACGACTTTTTAATTAATTATAAAAATTTTGGAGAAAAAATTCATTTTCTCTGATCAGGGGCCATTACCCAAATATTGTAAAAAAACATGTGAGAATGAATATATATAAATTTATATATCTTAAGATTATATTTAATTAAAAAAATGGTTTTATTTTTCCTATGGGAAAATATCTCATAAATTTGCGGACTTTGTTAAACTTATAATAAAAGGGAAAGTTATACTAACATTATTTTAATATTAACAAAGAAGCAACTAACAGGGTTCAGAAAATTTGAAATTTAATGTTATTAAATAATATAAAATAGGGTAATAAAATAGAAATATCATGAAGGAGATCGAGTAAGGCTCATGAGATAATATTTGTAATAAAAATTAAATGTGCTATTTTATGGAAGGAGTTTAGAGGTGAGTAGGGTAGTGTGGGGTGTAAGGGTAGAACTGAAAACAATCAAACATTTAATCAATTTATTATAGATTATAAGAAAAATCATAATGCTTTCTAAATATTTAGGTTTTAATGCTATGAAATCTAGAATTAATATCTGAAGGGTCATCTCCGTAATCAACATATTCTTATTTTAATATTTATTATTTAAATTAATTCATAGATTATTAAAATATTCGAAATAGCCAGGATATGTTCCACTTATAGTATACGAGGTATAGATTTTATTATCCTGCAAATTAAATCTAACAACTCAAAAATAATTTGATTCAATAATTGTATTATTATTAATTAGATTTAAAATTATCAATGATTTTTATGTCGACTCTTATATTTTAATTCCATATTCATTATTTGTTATGATTTATAAAAATTTCAAAATTAATTTATAAAATAAACTCCTGCTGTTGTATTGGGGAGATACAATTAAAACAAAAAAAACCCCATCATCTTTCAAAATTATAATTAATTTTTTTAAAAAAAATACCTGATTATCATGTAAAAAGAGTTTTTATTTCGTTAATGAAAGTTTAAATGTGTATAATTTAAGAGATTATTATAATGTTTTATTTTAAATATGTAATTGGAAAATACTAGTGTAAAATATTTTTATTTTCTATGCTTAAATCATTTATTAAACTAATAATTTAGTCAATTGTTAGACTAATCTTTTGTTTGGTTCAGGATTATTTACACTGTGATTTCATTTATTTTACTATTGATCTTGATATTTCCTTTATTTATTGCTTTTCTATCTGCAGTTGTAGCATTAATTTTTGATTCCTCTATTTAAATCACCATCCCTTCATGATCATTTGAAAGTTGTCGACTCAAAGTTTTAAACTCATTATTTTATTATTACTACTGTAAGAGGTGAAAAATTGAGCGATATTTTCAAGCTTTAAATCTCAGTGCAAAAAGCCCAAAGTGTGCAAATCTTCAATGACTTTGCTAATATTATAATATAATGAGAAAGAAGTATTGAAATCAACTAATCTTTAATTTAATATTTTAATAACATCTATTAAAGAAGTAGGCGAAAAGCTTATATGGTTTTGAGCAAGAAATATTTGAATAAATATAAATTTATTTAAAAAATCTGCTTTTTATACTTTTTTGCCTGAGTAGGTGCTTGTAATTCATTAAGAAAACTCATCATAAACATTTTTAATTATAGTAGTTTATTAGATAATTTTATTGCGGAATGCTTGTCAGTTACTCCTTTTCTCAAACTTTTCCTATAATTTTATTTAAGCACTTTATGATAATTGTATTTTATGTTGAGGATTTCATTGCTATCAACTTAAGAGTAATTTTTAACTTTAATAAGGAAGGTATGATTCTAGAAATTAAAAAGACTATTCAACTTTTTTTTACTCATTATTGAAAACTTTTATTTAATCTCAGTAGGCAGATCTCTTCAGTATTAGAACTAATAACTTCAAATTTATTGCAATGATACTTTTCAAGGTAAATTTAAAGATTCATTAAAAGATTATTTCAGTAGTAGAAGTTTATAAAAGTTGATGATTTTCTTTCTATTATCTTGCTTAAAGCTTGTTAAGAATGCTAGTCTTAAATATAACGAAAGAGAGCAGATTTTAAGTGAATTTATTCTCACAGTCATAAAAATGTACATCCATTAATTATTTTCTCTTACTTCTCTTCAAATATAATTTACCCATTATTAATGTTACTTTCAATCTATTTAACAATTTTTGCATTAATTTTTAACAACTAAATTGCTAATAAATTTAGACATAAGGTAAATTATCCTTCACAAGACTCAATTTCTTTTGATTTTAAAATAAAATTTTGCTGGCTAATCCTAATATTACTGCTTTTTTAAAAGTTGTCTTTATTTTATTTAAAATGTTATTAAATACACTGGCTGTTAAAATTCTAATATAATGCTTAAGTAAGAATGTAGTCTCAAAGATTTTACAAGTAAAATCAGAACAAAGATTGAGAGATTTGTTTATACTTCTTAACTTAAGAGAAAATTAAATGCATTTTAATCAATTTTATTAATTAAATTTATTTTGTTAGTGTTAAGTGGAGCTCTTAATACTTTTCTAAATTTTTAAGGGTGGGAAATTTATAGTTTATGTTTAAAAGTGCCACATAATACGATTTGAATTTTAAGTTAACTTTCTTGATTTAGTTAAAAATAAATTAGGAACATCGCCTAATAAATTTAATAAGTTTTAAGAAAATAAAATAAAGGAATTTTATAAAAATTGATCTAAATTTTGAACTTGGAGAAATTTCATTCATTAAATTGTTTTTAAATAATCTAAGATTATTAATTAGTTTATTTATATCGTTTAGGGTTTTGATTCAAGTTATCTATCTTATAATTAAGGAAATATAGCCTTACATAAAATAAAAATACGTTAAATTCAATAATTAAAAATCTTTTTGGTAATAAATGGAGAATTTAAGCAATTAAATTTAAATTTTGCCGATAACTTACTACAAGTCTTAAACATATGTAATTGTTCATCAAAACTATAATAACTCATGAGAAACGCTTTCCAGATACCACATTTACAATAATAATAATTCATAAATCCTTTGTTGATATTACAAGTCCAATCCTGACTTTCATTTTTAATCGCAATTGCAATTCAATTTTTTTTTGAGGCCACAAAGTCATTATTTTCGTTTTCATATGCATAATTACTATAATTTAATAAATTTTTCTAGACCGATTAAAATTTATTGTTGAATAGATTAATTTAGTTATCATAGAATATATTTATTTAATAGATTTATAAATAGGATATCTTAGTTAAAATTGGGAAGTCTAAACTAATTTATTAAGTAATAGTAATTATGCATAAGAAAACGAAAATAATGACTTGTGGCATCAAAAAAATAAAAATTCAATTGCAGTTGAGATTAAAAGATGAAAGTTAGGACTAAACTTGTAATAGCAAACAAAGGAATTGTGAAATATTTTAATTGTAAATGTAGTATCTGGAAAAGCGATTCTCATGAGTTATTATAGTTTTGACGAACAATTACACATATTTAAGATTTGTAGTAAATTTTAGTCTAAATAAAGCGATATGATTTCAAATAAATTTGATTCTTAACTTTTTTCATAAAAAATAAAATGTTTTTGAAAAATAAAATAAATTACTTTTATTTATTTTATTTTTAATATCAATACAAAAATAGTTATAAAAAACATTTGATGGCTGAGTTTATATACCTTTGTACTATTGCGAAATATTAATAAAATTAATTAAAAATATTTTGGAATCCTAACATGAATTTAACCCTTTAAGCAATATTTTTCATTTATATTATATATTTAAAAAATGATTAAACCAAAGAGAACGTATGAAAATTAAAATTAAAAAAATTAAAATATTTATACTTAACTATGTTAAATTATAAATACCAAAATCAATATCAATTTTATAAAATTTTTTTATAAAAAATTAAATAAAAGAATCGCGGGATGTGAAGCAGTCCCCCTAAATCTTTTTATATAAACAATTATTCATTTTAAAAAAGATCTTATAAAAATAATAATTAATTTTTTAAAATATAATTATACTTAGGACTATTCTTAATTGCAATTTATATAATTTTTAATCTTAATAAAACTTGATAAATTCTTTTTTATAAAATATAACTATAAAAGTATACATAAAATATGATTAAATGACAGACTTCAAAACCCCTTAATAAGATATTATATATATTTATTCGATATGTAAATAAGCTATAAAGTTTATTAAGGTAAGTAGAGAAATGAGGTCATTTAGGAAAATGACATATATAAATTAGAGGAAAATTTTATATTATGAAAAATATATAGATCTATTACTTAAGCTGATGCATGGTACGATTATTAATGAAAATGTAAAAGAGAAGATGAAAAAACAGAATTAAATTAATAAAAACACTTTTAATGGCGATGATAGTAGAGCTATACACTCAAGAAATTACAATATAAAAAAGGTTAACAAAAGTTTTTATTCTCAAAAGTACACAACAGGTAAAATTTGCTGTAGCTTTTGAAGGAGACTTCTCAAACAGAGCAATAGAGAAACAAAATGTTTCTAGCATTCTACAAAGATCTCTTTTTTGAATTTATAGATTATATACTCGCTTTAATTTTATCAGTCACTTTTTCTATGAAAAGCATTCTTATTCTTCTGTATTAAGTTTTATTTATCATAATTAATATTGGCTTATTGAAACGAATAAAAAATTAAGCAGCAATATTAATAAACACTGATTTAAGATTGGTCAAAAAATCATATATCAATTATTTTAATGTGTTTAATATTTAAGTACTTGAACTTGATAACATTTTGTATGATAATATATGTACTGTTAGATACAACTTGAATTCTTCTGAGATTTCAAAAAAATAAAAGTATAAAAAACGCTCTTATCTTGAGGGCGATAATGTTTCATTGCTAGTTTCCTGACTTGCTTTCCATTAACCTTTGCTAATTTTCTATAAAAATTACCATTAAATATTAAAAAAATAAATTCTTAAAATGAATTTAGATATATCTTTAAAGAATTAATTGGGGTGGCAACAACTTCAGATGAAGCTAGCCTTGCTAGGATTTCGTTATTTAATACAAATAAAATTATGATTCAAAATTTCATTTTTTACTATCTTATTTAATTATAGGAACTGTATAGTTTAAACTGCTTAGCTTTATTGATTTAATGAAAAAAATTTTAGGAGGGTGGAAGTTTCCTGAAAAAATGTTATGATAAAATACTTTTAGGGAAGTTTCTTGAACTAAAAGCCTTTTTGTTGGGTTAAATTAATGTTTATAACAATTATAAACCTACTTTCATACTAATTTCATAGTTATAATTATGCTTAATATATTAATTAATAAGTGAATATATTGGCATGAATATTAACACTTTGTAAGCACCATCTCGGATCTTCTGAATACCAGTTCATTTAAGAACTCTTAAACATGAAAGGCTGGAATTGATCCACTTTATATAATTCTTAAATATTTTAGATAATTTTTAGTGTTTTCATTTCTTTTAGTTCATATTTAAACTCCAAGTACTACTTATTCCTCTATTTCCTTCTCTTGGTGAATAAAAGAGTTCAATGAATATAACCATTATTTCTAAGAAATTTGTAACTTGTCTTAACATCGTAATTAATGTACTATCACTTACAACATTTTATACATTTAAATATTAAAAGTTCTTTAATTTATGTTAATTCACTCTCGAATACTATTTTTTTAGTGCTACCTAAATGATGAAACAATGTTTTCTTAATATTTAATGGGCAAAACTAAATTTACATTTTAAAATGCAGGAAACTTTTTTCCTAATAAAATATTGCTTTAAAGTACTTAATATAACATGATATCTTAAAATTTAATCATCATGATTTTTGCTGATTCAAAGTGAAGCTTAACTAAATAATTTACAAATTAAAATTAAATTTATTTTTAAAATGGGTACAAGTTTAGATTACATATTTCAAGAAAAAAAATTTTTAGTTAAGTAAGGAGTTTAGAAAAATGGAGGTTTTAAAAAATTATACTAATGATGAATTAAAATTGAAAACAATTCAATAGTTGTTAAAAAATTAAGAAACGAAAATTTACAGAAACTAATTCACTACAGTGTTAAATTAAAGTGTATATAAAAAGATATAAAGTAATTCTTTAGTTAATTTAAATATGATAAAGTTGGCGTAAATAAACTTCTAATATATTTTATTTTCAAGAATTCAAGCTAAAGATAAGAAGCATATTCAAATGCTTAGTTCTACATTTAAGGAGGTAAAGTCTATAAAAATTTTACTTCCAATACAAATATCAAATAATCTTGAATAATAAATTTAACAGCAGAGGTAAGTTAAGGTATAACTTCTTTTTAAATTTGTAAATCAACAGTATCTGGCATCTTTAAAGCATGTTAAAATGAGAGTGCTTTTTATATAACTTCATTAAAATTAGTAGACAGTAATTCATTATGGGTAACTATTTGTATAGAGAAGTTATCATAAATGCAAAAATACTATTGGTTACTACGTTATTTTATTAACATATATTATCAAATATCTCATTTAAAATAGAATAAAATGATTATGCAAATGAAAACATAGTACCCAGTGATGCTAAGAAATAAAAATGCTAAACTCTAACAAAATATTCTTGGGTATAGATTTATTAAAATAAGATTGAATAAATCTAAAATACTAAAAATATATTTTAAAATAAAATTATCTCTCCAAATGACTTGAAAAGATTCACTTTCTTTAAATTATTAAGAGAATGGAGGAGTTTTTTTAAAATTTTTTTTTACTGTAATTTGAAAAGAAGTCCTTGTTCTCAATTAAGAAATAAAATCATTGGAGTATCCTAAAGAATCACAAAAAATATAATTTAGTCTTAAATTGGTTATATATACTTGAAAGGTGAATGAAATATTCATAGTATGAGATTTGCTAACTATTTCTCAATTTTGAATCAAAATATGTAAAATACATAATCACTATAACATTGTAAGACTTTTATAATAAATAAAGTAGGTGCGAGGACAGTAACACAGTGAAAATAAAGTATCCTTGTTTATTCCTTTCATAATATAATTAAACTACTAAAATAAGTTAAATCAAAGAATAAATAAATATATCATATATTTTATTAAAAAATATAATCAGTGAATTAATTTCTAACTCAAACATAATTACGTTTTTTTCCTTTCTATTTAAAAACCTAAACTAAAATATGATACTCAAAATAATAATCATGGCATATAATAGGAAAACTTTATTTCCCATAATCATAGGGCATAAAATACCTAAAGATAACTTTCAGTTATTATTACGTAATATCAGAGAACTATAGTAATATACATTAACTACTAAATATTTTTGAATAATATAATAGACTTAAAATTATTCATCTTATAATGGAGATGGAGTGATAGTATATTATAATTATTATTAATAATAAAATTATATAAAAACCTCAATCTTTCATCCTTCATCTTCATAAAAATAATATAAATCATAGTATTAATAGTACTATATAATAATTTCAATATATGTATGGGCTTTAGTTTGATTTAATTATGAAAAGTTATATAAAATTTAGGAAACTTACTTAATTTTGATTTAAAAATTTGGATTCCTGAGGCTATTGCCTATGCCATTTATGTATTTCAATATAGTTTAATTATATATAGTACTGATCAAAAATTTATTACTTATTGTAAAATTAGAAATATTTATTATTAATAAGGAAAACTAAGTTGTATGTAACCTTATAGCAAAGCTAAAATTTGTATAAACAATAAATTATACTATAAATGCGTACATCACTTGCATTAATCTCTATTATACACTGCTTTTTGCAGGTGTCAGGAGTCAGGCAAGAGAATTTTCGGTATCAGAAGTCAGACTCTTTTTAAATAAATTTTAAGTCAATATTGGTAAGTCATCTTACATACTATTTCCTTCCATAAATTAGTATTTCGTCCTTAAAAATCCATATTAACCACTTCTACTTTATCATGGTCATGGGCGTTAACCCAATTTTTTATGATAAATAAATGATTCCTTTTTATATGCCATGATTAATTGCCTTGACTTAATTAAATCTTAATTAAAATAATTACCTAGAATATAATACTTTTATTTATTTGGTTCAGGAAAATTTTTAATAAAATAATAGTAGAACCATAGTCATATAGAAGAATATACAAGTTTGATGCAATAGGATGTTTTAATAAATTTAATAAGAATAGGATAGTTATTTCTTAATTTTTATTAAAAAGATATATAAGATTCAATTATTATTGTAAATTATTAATTCCATTTAATTAAGTATATAGAAATTATTAGAAATTAAATAAGATGCATGACTGAAGGACAGAATTTCATATTATCAATCTTTAAGGAAATCAGTCTAAATGATATTGTACTTGTTGTCAAATTCAGATAGGCTACTGAAATCGCATCATCTTTTAATAATAGCAAGTAGGCTTCCTCTAGACTTTCTAAATAAAGTATTATGAAAAAAATTAAAAATATAATTTTAAGTATATTAAATTTTTTATAAAAATATTTATCGGTATTGTTTGATATCATAAATAGAAAAATTAATTATATAAACTAATTTAATCATAATCCTAAAATATGTAATTAGTTCTTAATTGAGTAATTTTATTTTTTTACCATTTTTTAATGCTTAGTACTTTACAGTCATTAAACTACTTTTCATATTATTTAAATCAATATATTAATTGAATTCTTACTTTTACGGATTAAGTAGATATTTGAAGAACAGGAACTGGATCTAGAAGTGAGAGAGAGAAATGAGCCCACTATAATAAAAGTCTATAATTAATTAGTTAATCATTATAATGTTGCTAAATTTAATTTAAGAGTGTTCTATCTTAAAAAATAGTTATAACTTACTATAGGAGGAGAAAATTTACGAAGCAACATTGCTATAGACGTGTAATTTAAAATAAGCTTGAGTTGATCACTATAATCATAATAAACATATCGCAATTAATAATGTAAATTTACAAAATTACTGTCGGAACTGACTCCAGACCTCTCATATGCTCTATTAATTATCAATTTTCAAACTTTTAACCTTATAAAAAACCCAATGAAAATCCTAATTAAGTATACCTTTATAGTTTAATCATCAATCAATCTTCTAAGTATCTTCGGGATTTGAATAACTCGGATATGTTCACAGAGAATAGAAGCCAAAAATAATTTATGTTTAATTTCTGTCATTATTAAGTAGCAGTCATTAATTTTAAAAGAGCAATAAGATGAGAGAAAATGGATTTTTTTTAAAAGAAAGGCATAATAGGATACTTTTAACAATTGAAAATGATCTTTGAACAAAAAGAACACGAGTAATTATTAATAAGTTCGGCAGCCAAAATAATAAGCAAGAAGATGTCTGAGACGAAATCAAAAAGATAGTTGAAATAATATTGCGAATCAATTCGAATATGGTAAATTAATCGTAAATTTATCAATTAAATATTAGCGCCATTTGATGTTGTCTATTTTTAAGTTTTTTATGGATTTATCCAATAAATAATTCAAAATAAGCTGGATTTTATTATTAGTGATTCAATTTTATCTCATCAAGGGATCGAGGTAACTTGACTTTAATATGAATGTTTAATTTTTAAATATAGAGTTTTTTATTAAAGTTGAGTCATCTCTTTCCTGTTATTAGATAAAATAGTTTCGCCAGTTATAATGTCTAGCTAATTTTTTATTCTCTATAGAATGAGAGCAAGATTGATAAAATTGGGCAACTTTAACAGGCGCTATTTTAAATTAAATTAAATGAATAAGTAAGTAAGTAAGTAATAACTAAAGGTAAATTAAATGTATAATTTCTAAACATGCGTATAAAATAGCTTAAAATGTAATTCCTTACTCATCTTTATCCTCATCTTCAGTCAGTATGTAAGGTTGTTGCTTCTTCCTCATTCAGGTTATGTTAGATACTTGGTCTTTATCCGTTAGTCTCGTGCTTCTCTTTCGCCTCTTGACCTCTCACATCTTGTTCTTTTTAGTTCTTTGAATTCTCGCTTTCCACTCTGATTGGCGATTGAATTAGCTTGGGTTTGGCAGCTCCTCCACGCGATTTCTTCCCATCCTCCTAGTTGGGAATTGTCTGTTAGTATAGGTTTCCTTCGACTTCATCAACTTCTTCAATCATGCCGCTGAATCTCCCCTCTTGTTCTTCCTAAATTAGCTCAATCTGCATCTCTGTACCGTTCTTCAGAACTAACTCATCCCATATGTCTATTTGTGTGATCATGTTATTGTTTTAGGTTCCGTTCTCATCCATTTCTGCCTACCATAGCATTTCGTTCTTCTTCTCCTAATAAATTAAATGAATATATAGCTAATATTTCAAATTCGAATGTAATTCTAAGATATTCTTAGAGAGTCCATAATATAATTAATATACAGTATATGATTAATAGAACGATTATAAAGAATTATGTTAAAGGTTACCATTAAGATAAACATATTTAAATTATTTTTAAGATAACTAATGTTAGACAGATTTATATTTAAAAAAACTTGCAAAAAACTCTGTTTAAATTAACCCCAATAAGACATTAACTGTTCACTACAAATTAAATAATAATAATAACAAACTTATAAACTAGTTTTGATTTTGGCATGAATTTATCATTTTAAATGCCTTTGAATTAAGATTAATGATTTAATAATAGTTTAATTCTTTTAATTAAATCAAATCCATTAAATTTGTATTAAAAATATTATTCTAAGTTTTTAATTTTAGTTAATGTAGAATTAATTTTAAATTTATTTGCCAGATAATTATATATATATATATATATCTTTTATATTTTTGTATAATTATATATTTCTTAAAAAAATTCCCTTTATTATTTCATAATTCACATAATTTAAATAATAAATTTAATTTTTAAATATACAAATATTCTGAGATCTATATTTATATTTAAATACCGAATATTATATATTTGTTAATTAATTTATTAATAGTTGAATTGATTATTCAAGGGATTATAGAGAGATATGAGATTATATACTTCCATCATTTGCATTTAAATTAATATTTTTAATATGTTTTATATACTTTTTTTTATATTATAGTTGATATTATAATTATAAAGAGATAATATATTTTATTATAATTAATATTAAGGTTTTGATTAACCACAACAAAGTTATTAAAATATATTTTTTTTATATAATTAAAAATTATATTTTAAATTAATTTAAAATCATTTAGTTATTATTATTACTAATGATATTTTTAATATTCAAAGTTTTATATAAATATTTTATTTATAAAAAATATTAAACAATAATATTAAGTCAGAGGTGTTATATAGTAATATGCTAATGAAATTACTATTGATAAAATTCATAAAAATCGGAAAAAATAACAATAAACTTTGAATGACAGGTATTATATTATTATAAATAAATTTAAAGAATAATTGCCAGAAATTATATATAAATAAAAAAATTTAAATTAAATTTTTGTATATTACAAATCTTAATTGCTTATTCACACTGTAATATTAAATATTATTCGCTAAATTTTTATTATTCAAATTGTTAAAAGATTTGGTTTGAGCGAACAACTTTAAAGTATTGATATTTGAAATAGTGAGGACCTGTATCAGATATTTCAAATCTAAAAATTAAGAAAAGTACTCCTTTAACTGCTAAAAACTCAAAGTCATTTTCTTATATTTTATATTTTGTACACATCAGTGCTATTAATATTTTATGATATGTCATTAGCATTTTTTTTAGATATAATATGTATTGTATTTTTGACAAGAATTATTTAAGTATTTCATATTATAGAGAATTTACTTGACTAACGCTATATTTTTAATTTTTTCAGTACAATTCCATTTTTATTCAAGATTTTAGAATTTCTATTTAGTTTTTTATTAGTTTTAAATAATTTTTCATCTTAATATTTATGACCGATAATATAAAGTTTTATTATATGTATATCGAGTAATTGTTAAAGGAATAAAAATAAAATTAAAATCAATATAAAATAAGATATATTTATGTAAGTAATAATTTTAGTTAATAGTCAAATTAAGCTGAAAAATCAATCAGTTAAAGAATTTGTTTAAATAAGATGATGCTAAATGTATTTCTTTTTTAGATTCTATAATAATTAGCTAAAATAAGTAACCTAGTAATCAATCAAAATATTTATTATTTACATTAATAAGTTGAAAATAATAATTTATACACAATTTAAATATTATTTTATAAATAGATTTGACAATTTTCTGTAATATTTTTTATAATATATTGTTTAAACTTAGGACTTGTTTTTTAATTTATTTTAATTTAATTTAAAATTACTATCTCTAGATAAAGAAGCATTTTATATAATTTTAATAGGTAATTAGTTGATTATTAAAGACAACTAATTAAAATATCCATTTTGTAATAAAATCAATGCAAAAATTTAATTGTGTCCATCAGATATAGATTATATGAATCGTAAACCCTAAATCCTTTAAGAAATTTGATTGAATTTAATATGATATAAATATACAATTTAAAGCATACTTTATTGTGGTATTAATAGTTTTTATGTTAGGTTAAGGAATCAAATTTAATTTTAATTTCGAATTTTAAATGATTTTCTTTCTTGGTAAACAGTGTTATAACATTGTCATTATTCTTAAAATTTTCTCGATTAAAATTTTTATATTTGAAATATTTTAGAATTCAAACCATATTCACATTTACCTTTAAGCTATATTCAATATAGATACTGCTGAATTCTTTAATTTAAAATTCTCTCTTCTCCATTTGTAGTATTCAATTATAGGCATATCGCAAAATCTCATTAATGGTTGAAACCAAGTATCATAATTAATATAATCATTTCTCTAGTCTTCCCTATGTGAAAATTTTCATAAATTCATTGAAATTGTCAAATTTCAGACGCCTCAACTCTTAAACATATTTTAAGATCTATTATTACCATTTAGAGTTGTTAAAATTAAAGAATTGTATTTACAGATTTTTAATTTCTAAATTTGCAACTTTTCTATGCTTTTTCAGCCGCGTGATAGAATGAAAGGCAACTTCATTGACTCCTAAATATTTTTTAATAAAGTATTAATAATTTAAAGATATATCATAGCAGAAAAGATATATGGTTTAAAGCAAGCATAATTGCATCGATCTTCTTTATAAATCTTCTCTGTCAAAGTATTTTATCTTTAATAATAAAATTTCTTGAATTCATTGAGGTCAAGAATGTTAAATCATGGAAACTTTAATGCATGTATCTTCAGTTTGATATTCATAACTTGAGAAAATAAGAGGTTCCTAACTGCTTTATTTGTATATTTAATTCTAATCTCTTATTTTACAGATCTGAAAGTCCAAAGAGATATTAGCCAAATAATTCAGAGTCTCAAAAAACCTAATAATTTCAATTAGGTTTTATTTCTACCTATCTTATCACTTACAAAGAAGATATAAAAGAAAGTTTATCTAAAAGCCAGTTAGACTTGATAAATGATTTGCTAGCAAAAAATTTCATAATTCAGCTTAAATTAGTTTAGAGTTATTTAATATAATTTATTAAATCAATAGCTCAATAATGTAATGTCAATGTAATAATATGACCACATATATTACATATTCACTTTAAAAATTTGTTGATTTAATCCTAAGCACAATCAAAAATTTATTTAAAATATGAAAAAGTATTTGATAATTGTTTTCCCTGAATCTAAAAAGAATTAAACTATTGTAAGGTTTTAGGGTTTTGAATCAGTGATCTAAGAGACACGTTGACATTAGACGATCAAAACTACGGCTCGTTACCAAACTATCACCTGTAATCTGAAATATAACTATTAGAAAATATCTGTATATTACGGATGTATTATAAGAAAATGAGTAATCATATTTTTATGTCTGAAGTAGTTTTTAAAATTTATTCAATTCTTAAACTGTTAAAAACTTAGTTTCTATACTCTTAACTGTTAAATGAGCTAATATTTATTGTTGAACCTCTATGATACTTTTGATTTCACTGATAATGATAAATAACTTTCCATTTTAATCCCAATTACCGACAAGAACAGACCCTTACTTATAAATGTAAACTAATGCAGAGAAAAATTGTTCATTCTCAGCTTATTACAGATGCGTCTAACCCTAGCTAAAATAAAGAATCTCTTTTATTTTCATCCAATAAATCAGATTTTTACCATCTTACCCTTTTGGCATTCGTGTAGTTGAAAAGTGTTTTAGGGAGTCTTAAGATAGGATTACTTATCGAACCTAACAAATAATTTTTTATTTTATTATTTTTCTAAGTAAAAATTTGATTGTTTATTATTTTAAAAGCACTGCTATTGATTGAATTATAATTTAAATTTTTTTGTTTTAATTTTTTTATTACAAATATACTCATTTAGTTTTTATTCATTTACAAAGAAATAAAATTGATTAAATAAATACAATTATTCTCTTTTAATCCTTAACCTCTTTGATAAATATATTTTAATAATTTTATTAATAGAGTATATACTAAAGTTAATGAATGTTAGGAGAAAAATTAAATGAGATAAATATATGTATTTAAAAAGATTAAATCTAGCTTTAATCCTTTACTTAGCATAATGCAATGAAGTTAAAGAAAATAAAAAGATTAGTAATTTTTTATCCACTTTAAAATAATAATAACATAATAAGAAGAAAAAAACTCAATTAAAGTTCTTTAAACTTTATTTAATTTATAATTATAAAATTAAAAGGGAAGTAAAAATTTATTTAGATTGGTTGAATCATTAACTTATAAACTTTATATTAAATTTAAGTCTTAATATAAAATTTTGTTTTAATTCATTTTGATAAAAAAAAAGAATTAAATAGATCTTTTATTATAAATATTTAATCAATATTTTAATTTCCTTAATATATTCATATATAAACTATAATATATTTTTAGTAATATATTTGGTACTAAAATAGGAATAAGAGGGCAGCATATCAAAGGATTTTAAGAACAAAATATTCCCATAAATATCTGTTCTAACTATAAACCCCAAAGATGGTGGCCAGTAACTATCATATTCATTTGGGATTGTAGCAACTTCAGGGAAAAGGTCAATTGATATAGTTTCAATATTAAACAAAAACATTAAATATTAAATTAAATTTAAATCTTGATATAAAAAAGGATGCATAAATATTTTTAAATTACATGAGTATAAATGTATTTAATTAGATTTTTTGTTAATAAAGTTTATTAAATATAAAAAGGTTTCTCCAATAGATATAAACTCATTTATAAACCTATATTACTAAATAATAAATGATACCCATATTAAATTTGAATTAATATTTTTGGGGAATTTTACTATTTTTTTTAGTAAGAATACAAATTGTTTATAAGTTTATTAAGTAAGCTTATTCAAAACAATTTCTTTATAATTTTAATTTATTTATTTTTGCCATTATGCATTATATATTCAGATTGAAACTAAATTATTATATATTTTAGATAAAAAATGGATTTATCAAAAGTTTTAAGTCTAATTTTTTTGATTAACATTTTAATGATATGTCTATGCTATTATAAATGTTTTTCGAATAATACCTATTTTTAATTCAATATGTATTCATTCTTGCTTACTAATATAAATTGCCAGTTAATATTATATATTTTCTATTACTAATGGCATTAATTAAGCCTTTCTTGAATATATCAAGCTATATATTTCCTTTCAAATTCTCTACATATTTAGATTTATTGTAATATTCAATTTGAATAGTAATACAAATATTGTTGACTTAAAAACTTTTACTCTTATTCTATAAGCAAATAATTTTAAAAAAAAAGAATATTCCAGAATTTTCAATAATCGTAGCTTTTTATAAAAATAAATGAAATCATTAAAAAATAATAAAAATTGGTAAACAAACTCCTGGAAAAAAAATATGTAAAAACTTTGAAATTCATCATTTTTTATTGAAAAGAAGTTGGCATTAATGACATATATAAATGTTATTATATTAAAAAGTTAAAAAATATTTACCTATATTGTTTCTTTTAAAAGTTAAATTTAAGAAAATGAAGATTTATATAATTAACGTTTAATTTTATGATTATAAAATGTATATATTTCACTTTTCCATATTAAAAAGAATCATTAATTTTCGAACCTGATGAAAATGGTTCTTATTTATAATGGCATTTATATTATTATTTTTATTATTCATTCTTAATTATCACATTTAGTTATTATATAAATCAATTATTGTAGAAATACATTTGAATTTGGAAAATTAATTATAATTAAATTAATATTAAATCAAAATCGTGGCAGTTAAAGTTGGCCAATTTAAACGATCTTGGGCTCATTCGATAGAGAATTCAAAATTAGCTGGACTTTATTATTGGCGGTACTATTTTATCGCATCCCTGGAGCGAGATAACTTCACTTTAATGTGAGGGTATAATTTAATGAATTTAGAGGTGTTTAATTAAAGTGAAGTTATCTCGCTTCAGGATGCGATAAAATAGTACCGCCAATAGTAAAGTCCAGCTAATTTTGAATTCTCTATTGAATGAGCCCAAGATCGTTCAAATTGGCCAACTTTAACTGCCAATATTTTGATTTAAAGTAAATTAAATTAATTTTTATTTTCCAAATTCAAATGTATTTCTACAATATTACTTATTTTATATAAAATATTAATGCATTAATAATTTTAACTATGTATATATTAATAATTTATTGTCCTAATATAGGACATGATTGATATATTATAGCATATATTCTAATAATGTAATATTGTTTTGATAATAGTTTAAATTAGATTAAATTATGATTTTCAAGTCTATATAGACTTTTACAAATTCTAATAAGATTTTATGAACATTGTTCTTTTAAGAATAGAGATTCAAAATTTTTTCATTTATTCACTATTTGTGGATAAAAAATTATTATATATGATAAAAAGGGACCCTTAAAAATCGATATAGAAATAAGCATAATTACAGCTAGAATTATGACTAATTACATAAGGATTATTAGGATTCCTTAATTTGAGACTTAATATAATCATTCATACTTAGTAAAAATATAATGTATTTATTATTATTATAATTATATTAGCTTAATAATTATTATATTTAAATGTAGCATATTAGTTTAATTTAGTAAAGCATCTTAGATAACTTAAACAATGTCATTTAATTATTCTTCGTTCGTTAGAAACAAAAATTCTCTGAAATCACAATGTTTTAAATATAATTGGGTTTTGCTTATTTAAGACTCAAAATGCCATCTAATGGCTATAATAATTAATTTTTGTAATCGATATAAATATTGATGAATAATCATTTTTAGAGTAAGAGAATTTTTTTTATAATTATAGCCTTTTTGAAAAATTAAACATTCTTACAACACTTAAATTTAATGATGCTCTTTATGTCAAGCAACATTTAGAAAAAAATTAAAATTACTACTTTAAACATTTTATGATTATATATAGTTTTTCATAAGTTAAATATTTTTCCACCTTAAATTATGTTATTTTTAATCTTAATAAGTCAAGGTATTGTAGAATTTTGCTGATTAAGTATTTAATATGAATAAATTTAATAATTGAGTTTTCTCATAAAAGAACATATAAATTAATTTGAAATCCCTATTGTTATTAATTTTACGAATTAAAAAGATAATTTCATTGCTCTTTATATCATCCAAATATAAATAATCCATCCACCACTATCAATACCTAAATAATCAAAAATATTAAATAAATTTAATTAGTGTATTGATAGTTGTCCATGTAAAATCCAACTGTAAACCGAGTATTTTATGGACGATTATTAAAAAGTGTGCAATTTTAACCACATCCAAAAGACATCATAAATCTATTCTCGGAAAATTATATTAAAAATTTATGTACAAATTCAAACATATTATTAATTAAGAAAAGCATTATTCACATTAAACAAGGTATGCAAACCTAATATCAAATAATTTAAAATCAAAGAAGTTACATAAAGATTGTAATAATCTAGAAAAGTACTGAGATCCTCATTTTTATTGCACTTTTTAGAACTATTTAATAATATTTAAGTTTATAAATACAACCACATTTAAACATTATGCCTATAATATATGCCTTTGATTATTCCATATTAATTATCAAGTAAAAAAAAATTTTATTTGTTCATTTGCTAAAATAATCATTAAAAGCTGTAAATATATTATCAATATTAATGAAATTAATTAATTTATGAATGTAAAACTATTTTTACACAATTTTTATGATATATAAATTTAAAAAAATTGTAATTCATTGAATAGAATTAAGGTGGGTTGAGATAAATTTATATTTCTTAGTAATATATTGAATATTTTTATTTGAAAGTAAATAATTTATGATAACTACCCACTGATCATTTATATCCATGTATATTTTTTTTTAGTGTTGAAGCAAACCTCTTTGATCTCTCTAAGAAATTACTTAACTTATATATGAAAATGAATCTTGCTAATAACTAATATAATATACAATCTGTAACTTGTTTTCTCTGGGCCATAATTAATCTGTTTTTCTTTTAAATCAAATATATATCTTAAATTTGAGTAGATTTTTTTTAAAAAATAAAATTTTGAAGAAGTATAAAATTTGTATATTATATTTATAAATGGAGATGTAGAAGTCAACGATACGGATTTTTCTCCCACACCAGGTTAGAATGCTGAAGCTATCACAGCGAAAGGACAGGGATTACGTTACCCAGCAGCGGTGGGACCAGTAAGCGTTTTTCTCCACTCCCTTTCACAGAATTGAGTCTGCGAGCTCTGTTTTCCGGTTTGTCTCTGGGTCATATCTTGATTCAGGAGAAGACTAGGTGATACAGGAGTGGTTTTTCGGAGTTTTCTACTTCATAACTGTCACGCTACGGAATTGCCACGTCAACTCACTCAGAGACGTCTACGTCACGACTAATTGATGGTTTGATATTATTATTAACTAGTAAATGATAATTTTATTTTATTTTAATCATTAAACACTCAATGGAGATGTAAATTCAACACTTTTAAGACTTAATCAATAAAATGCTTATACTAGCGTGTTAAGATGTTTTTTTATTCATCATATCAAGTTGATTATATTTATAAAATTTTTGAAACTATACTCAAAATTTCCTAACTAAATTATTATTTCCTTCTTTTAAATTTTGGCTAAAAAAATTATTATCCAAAGGTAGATTTCGGATCTAGGTCTAGTTCTATATATATATATGTTAATATTTAAATTTAATCAATATCAAACATTAAAATTCATATAAAATTGAAGTCAGATATAGAGTTTAAAGAATCAAGTAATTAATAAGTTACTTACTTATATTATATTTTTTATAAACAACTAATGTCCTGAAAGTACTTTCAACATATGTGAATCTTCTTTGATCCAATAGGCAATTTTTCTTATCTTTATAAAAATATATAGGATTTTATAACTGTTTTTTAACTTCTTAAAATTTAATAGTTTATATGTTACAAATTCAAAATTATAAATCCTTTTAACATTAAACAAGAAAATTACAATTACCTAGCTGTTTTATTTTAAAATTTGAAACATTTTATGAAAATTCATTTTCAATTCAATCAAAGTATTTATCAAATCAATATAATAATAATTTTTTAAATGGAAATTTAAATTTCATGCAAAATTAATAAATAATATAGACTATTTTAAAGCAAAATATTTCAAAGCATGATTAATATTTTTTACATTTCGTTTTTATTCCCCTTATTTTATTAATATTTTCATTTGATTAATTAAGAATGTTAAGAAATGTAAATCATTAATGAAAATATGTTAGGTTCATTATTTTTTTGGCTTATATTCCTATAGTCTTTTGCTAACATCTTAAATTTAATTCTTAAGATTATTCAATGAATTTCTATCTAATTGTTTTTAGATTAGTTGATATGACTTTTACTGTTTAATTTTCAAATATTTAACCTTGAACTTGATTGAAATTAAGTACCTCATTAAAAGTTAGTATGTACTTGGAAATTTTGCAAATTAAACAAGTATATCATATTTTTAAATAATTTAATTTTCAATCTAGAAACTATTTTAAATATTAAACATTATAATATTGCTAATTATAATTAATTATGGGAAATAAAAAAAATAAATTAACATATATATAATAAATATTAACTCCCACTAAAAATATTAGATCATAATCACAGTTTGATTTAGTACAATTTAATTTTAATCAGTTTTATTAAAAATTATTTTTAAAAAATTATTAAATTGTACATAGATTTATATTTTCTTAAATGTGAATTGTAAGAAATGTAAAATGATGCTTATTTTTATATAAATATCAAATTTAAATTTAAAACAAAATGAAAGTTAATAAGATTGAGTTAAACTTATTGAAAATATAAACTAATATACATAAGTTATAGACACTATTTTTATGTTTTTATTTAAATCTCATCATTTTACATTTCTCACAATTTACATATAAGAAAATCTAAATTTCATCATGATATTCTCTGGTTTTTAGTCTCTATGAACATAACCTAGCTGTTGAAGATCTTCAATCTCCTCAACTATTTACAGCACGATTTAGCTAATTTATCTCTGAAATCTATTGTCAGATAAGAATTTTCTGTAAGTCATTTCTAGCAAAGGAAGCCTGAAGGCTATATGATCTTAAGCAAGTAAAATAGCATAGAGCTAGATAATATGCCTGCTCTCATTAAACTTTGCATATTAAATAGAGTAATACTGATTTTCAAATTCCATTTAGAACTTGTCATAAGCAAGAAAGTAATTGAAAGGATAAATTATATTAGAGTATTTGTCATCTTTGATGATTTTACTTCTCTTTTTTAGCCTCGAAAGTGAGGTAGCTTTCAAGGCAATAATCTATAACAATAATTTTTTATAAGAATCTTTATTGCATATATTTTTAAAAAATTTTTATTAATCTCCGAGACTGGAAAATTTCTTGGCAGCTTCCTTCATTTTAAACTTACTTCAAGACTTCAACTTTAAGAGACCTCACTAGGTTCCTTGATCTTCTTTTTTAGAGGAATCTATTCCCTGTATGTTCATGAATAAAGACAAATCTTTGATTATGCTTTTTCTTTAAGTGCACTTTAAGGTCTCTTGTAAGAGAATATGGCTTCTCACAGAACTCACAAATATACTTGCCATCCGTCTTTTTATGCTCAAGATACAACCAAGGCATATCATTGTGTATATCTATAAAATTCCTCTTGTAAATTGACATGTAGAGAAAAATTTAATTGCATTTTTCGGATAAATAGTCAACTTTGGCTGGTTAAATATTATTGTAGGAATACATTTAATTTTGGAGAAAAAATAATTGAATTTAAATTGACTAAAATATAATTCGTGGCAGTTAACTTTCTGGAAACCTAGACAATATGGTACTTGTCAGATTGAGATTTTAAAATCAGCTGGACTTTATTTTTGGCGGTACCCCTCTATCGCATCTCTGGAGAGGGATTACTTGAGTTTAATTTTGGGAGTAAAATCAACTTAAAAAATCACCAAAAATAAAACTCAAGTTATCTCGCTCCAGGGATACGATAGAGGGGTACAGCCAAAAGTAAAGTCCAGCTGATTTTAAAATCTCAATCTGACAAGTACCATATTGTCTAGGTTTCCAGAAAGTTAACTGCCACGAATTATATTTTAGTCAATTTAAATTTAATTATTTTTTCTCCAAAATCAAATGTATTCCTACAATAATGCTCTTTAGAGGGTTGTTTAACCTCCTCCTTAATTTGCACAACTTCTATGGAGACCTCTCTGCTTAACTTACATTAAAATCTCAATGCTAGTTTAGTAAAAGTTGCCATATCTAGGCTCTCATTGAGTACAAGCGTCTCTGGTCTTTACTTTTATTTGGTTGCTGGAATTATAATTTTTATTGATTTTACCTAAGTAATGCCACTCTTCTCAAAAGGATAGGAATCATTTTAGTTTGCTGATATATTTTTTTTAAATAATAATCATAAAATATACCTTGATAAATTTTAATAATAGAACATATGACACCTGGTAGATTCTTTGCTGAGAGGTAAGAAAATGAACTAAACATAAAAGACTGTAAGTTGACATATTTTATGAGAATTTTACACATTTTAGTATATTAAAAAACTCCTAATGAAGTTTTGTTTCTCTAGGAAGTCTTCCAAATCAACCTTGAACTAAATTTGGAGGTAAAAATAAAAAAAACATTTTTTTATTTAATATGCTATTTATTAGTAACCTTAAAATTTAACTCATAATAAAGTTCGAATTTAATTTGAAGGACCTCCTAAAATAATAAAACATTAATAGGAGCAATTATACGGAGATAGTTTGATAAAAATGGAAATTAATCTGTGAAATTTGGATTAAGTTTTTCAATGATTCTTCGTATATCTTTTCAAGATTAACCTCCAGTAGGTCCCTATTTAGTAAAACCCCTTGATTCATTTTAGACTGAAAATAAGGCGTTAAGAATAAAGAGATTAAGTTTAATTGCTAAAATAGAAATAATTCGAATAATATATTGATTAAAGATTATAATCTTATCAGAAATTAAAATTGATTCCAGCAATATTAAAAACATTAGTAGGATCATTAAACTTTAAAATGATCTCATCTCTATCAATTAAAATTAATTTTTGGCCATCTCTAAAAAATTTAACTAATAAAATAACAATGTTCCAATAATCAACATCTAGTAAGTATATTTATCTGTACTTTATTCATTTTCTTCTAAATTTACCCTTATTTTCAGTGTTAAAGGAATCAAGGGGTTTTAGTAAGGTTTTTAATAAACTTAGAATAGATATACATAATTTTAAATTTCATCAACATTTCTAGAATGATGAATCAAAATGAAGCCTATGAATAATGGAATGAAGAGAATTTAATCTCAAGATTTAATAGGAAAATTTTGAAATAAAGAGGACCTATATAGATATTTGGTATAGCAAGGATGTTCTTAAGTAAGATTAATAAATCCATTATAGTTAGATTGTCCTTGCCGACTGAGGAGGGAATAAAAATCTTATTGTTGAAAGTCTTACTGAGTGAAGAGAAAAAATCTTTTAAGTCTAAAAAAATTAGGATGATTAAAATACCTAAATGCCTTGAAATATCAGTAATGATTCAAATGTTCCTATCTACATTCGATCAAAGCTACACCTCTCTAATAAGTTGGCAGAGAGAAACTTCATCTTTAGTGTTCTTGCAACTCTGAAACATTATTCCTTACAAGAAATATGAGAACTCACAATAAACGCTATAGTATCTCTCCTGAAGAAAAAGAGAAACAAAAAAAAGGTATTAAAAAAGTGTTACGTGACTTATGGAACTTCAAATACATCCTTCATCTCAACTAAGCTTAAACTATTAAATTTATATAAAAAATTGTCACTTGATATTTATTTGAAGAAAGAACCCAGCAAACAAAACAGTGAGAGAGTTTATAAAAGCCATACGTAATGAAAAGAAATGCAGGAGCTAGCACTAAGAGAAGGTGCTTAGGCCCAAGCAATCCATAAGAGGAAGAAAAGAAAGAGAAGCCAAATCTCTTTACGGGTTAATTTAATATGTGATCTTATTTATGAGTTTAAATCTAAAACTTATTTATTTACACAAAATCTCCCTTCTCTTGAGCATACTTTAGCTTTTTCATCGCTGACTCTTTTAGTCGCACTCTTATTAAAATCTACTGTATCTATCTTCAAGTCGTGGATCAAGTGATAGAGTAGAAGTTTCTTTTAGTGCCCTTTGAACAAATCCCATTATAATTGAATTATATTGAACTGAGGACTGTAAGGAATAATAAGTAAATATGTATATTTTTTCATCTTCCTTCCCTAACTCTTTATTTTTATGTACAGATAGGTTATCAACAAACAGAATAATCTCTTAGTCAGCGTACTTATCTCTGATTAAATACAAGAACTTAATATATTATTCAGTCTTTATTGAGGGAGGGTGGATGACATAAGCCTCGAGGCCACTATCTTCGCTTATTCCACCAAGTATAGCATGAGTTTGAACCTTAACCTTTTATCATATACTTCAATGTTGCTGTACCTTTTATACAAAGACCTTGATATAAAGGTGTTGATTGTAAATACACCTTCATCATCATGTATGAACTTAATATTATGCTCTTAAGACCTCTACATTTAATCGAATATATAATTTAAATTATCCTTATAAAATGGAACATTACAGTCAATTAATCTCTTAATGCGATTGACTGTCTTGTAAGATATTCCATTCTTTTTATATATGTTAGCTATAGATTAAGCTGAGATATTAAGCTCAGGAAATTGGCAATGAAACAGCACAGCTCTCTAGGCTAGAGAGAAGTGAGCCCAGTATTTAAGAGTCTTATCATTAATAAGGCAATCTATATGATGCTGCTAAAATTTTAAAGGTGTTATAGGCTTAGAATTAAGGTGCTATTTCATTAAATTCAATGCCAATAGATAGTGAGACCTAACAGTGCCAGGAGCTTTATTGAGCAACCTTGTTAAAGACGTTTAATTTAAGATAGGCTTGAGTTATTCACTATATATATATCGCATCCATAACGCAACTTGAACAATAAATCTTTATAATCACTGTCATAAACTAACCCAAACTCGCATATACTCAATTTAATTGCTTATATTTAAACTATAAATTACTACACAAACCCTATTAAAACCCTAATAAATTATGCGTTAATTGCAGCTTTTAATCAATCAAACTACCAAATGGTTTTAGGGATTTTTACAGCAAAAGATACACATAAACTAAGTGACACAAAAATAAGGTTGATAGCAGAAGCTTAATTTTATGTATAAAAGTTCTATTTTTCAATAATGGCATTATAATCATTTTTAATTTTTTATGTAAAAATTTTAAAAGAATAATAGAAGACTCTTTTTCATTATAATATAACTATTGATAATATTATCTTTAATTTATTATTCAATATATTATATTCTCTCTTGTATGATTTATTATAAGCTTTAAGAAATAATATAAAAAATATGAATTTATTTTACATTGCTAATTATATGAATTAATTGAATAATCACAATTATTTAATATAAGATCAAAGTTTTTATTGCTTAACCCATTACAATTATAGTTTTATAATTTTTTGCAATAAAAATATTTTTTGTATTGTCTTAATTCTTTTTCTATAATATTTAAATATGTATATTATATTATAATTAAAATAATAACTTTCTAGAAAAATGAGAATTTAAAAAGCTCTACAATTGAAAAATTTTATTCTCTTAAAATCTTTTCAAATTATGAAAACTTTATGTTTAAAAAAAGATTTTGAATCAGTATTTATGAAATCAAATATATAAAGTTGACCTAAATTTTTAGAATAATAATATGTCTACTTATTTTTGATAAAATTTTTTTTTCTCATTTTTGTTACATAAAGATATTATAAAATAGAAAAGTAAACATGTAAAATTATTCATAAAGGTATATTTAATTTTTTCATCTTGCCGTATTTTTTAATTATGGTTTCATACAATTATTCAAAATATTTGTAGTAGAGATTTTATAATAGGTTTGCATATTATAATAATATATGATTTATTTATTATTTTCATTTATAAATTTTTTATTTAGAAGGATTTCAATTAGAGTATATAATACATGTTAATATTTAAGTATTGCTTTTTGTAAATAAATAAAAATTTATTTAACAAAGATTTTAAATAAATTTATAAGACATTTATAGTTTATTATAAACTTATTTATAAAAATATATAATAACTTTAAAAATATAAATATATGATATTGTGGCTGTTAATATTAAACATCAATATTCAATTTAAATATTTAATATTGGTATTATAAAATAAATTTTCAATATAAACAAAATTTAAATTTTCTAAATAAATTTTTGGGGTAAATTATTTGCCCAAACATTAAGATTTATTTATAAAAATTATAGAAGAAACATATTAATCACAACTTGAATATCACAGCCCAATATTAGACAACATATTTTTAAATTAAATTTCAAGGGTGTACGACTATAGTATGTTTCATTTAATATTAAAAACTATAAAATCAAAAAAGATTTTTATATACATTATAATTTTTATGAAGATATTCGAATCTTTACCAGGATATGAGAGTCAGTTAGAATTTAGCATTGAAATTAAATCTGGAGATACGAAATCAATCCAGTAGGATAATTCAAAAATATTCAATATCAAGAATTTTATGTCTCAAACCGGTTTGCCAGTATGGACGTTGGCATGCACATCGGCCTCCATACAGTCGTGAGCGAAAACCTTCCATTACCTCGTATTTCTACTTCTCTTACTGAGTGTTCCTTCTTTTCTTAAGTTTTATGTCACGTAAAACCCCATTTAGTTCTCTATCAGAACTGCCCCCTACCTAGGCTAGATGCGGGAACATATGTTTTTATATTATATCAGGGTTTTTATTGTAGATTTTTTTCAACTTTCCTGATAAATGGAGCCTCTACGGGAATTATGCGGTGCGTCCCATCTCTTAGCTTTAATTTTGTTAACCTATTTTTCCTATTCAAAGATAATGGTATCATTCAATTTTAAAAATAAATGAAATGATTAAATGCCAACGTTTTTTGACTTGATCCTCCTTTACCTTGTCTGACATATTCTGAGGAGGTTCTCATATCCGGGACTTATATCTTATAAGCCGAGTGCTTTCACGGTTCGAACTTCGGGCATTGGAATCGGTCTGGCTTACGCTCCCAACTTGTCAAGAGATCGTAACCAGACAGAGGAGTTAATATATGTAAAAATAAGAAAATTTGAAATAAGATGAGAATAATGATTTTAAAAATTGATAAATATTATATATTTTTAAGTATAGTACAGGAATTTCCATGAGGGCAGGAAATTTATCCACCCAATTTTTATTTATAGATCAAATTGAAATCATAAATTTAGTATATTAAATAGTGATTGGAAATTCGAAATAAAATGGAAAGTGGAATAAAATACTACTTATCTCAAACTGGGGTAGATCGATTGCTTGAAGAAGCCTACAATGAACTGTCAATACAACAACCCAATGATCCAATTATCTTTCTTTCAAATTTCTTGCAATAGAGAGCTCACTTGTATAATTCCCATGACCACTCAAATTTTAATCGGTTTAGCTCTATCTCCTCTCAAGATGACAATTATTCTTATCAAGAGGAAGTTGAAGTATAATAATTCAATCATTCACAGTCAAATGATATACATGATCAAACTGCTTCATAAATTTTAAAATAAGATCATATTTAGGACTATATGAGGCCTTTTAACAAGGAAAATTTAAATAATAACATAATATTAAGTTTATAATTTATATTTGAACAAGAAAGATTAAGCAACTGTTACTTTTAAGAGGAACTAAGATGGAACAATTGTTCTAAATAAAAATTAAGCAATCTCAAACTTAAGCCAAATCAAAGAAATCAATATTATTTTAATAATTATTAATTATTAAAAGTTTTAAGTTATTACATGAGTGATTATTGTAAAACCCCATAGATAAATTAAGACATGAGAATTGGGGTTAAGAACAATTAAATTAAGAATTAATTATTATTGGCGTATAATTAAAATGTTTGGGCTAATTATTAAAATTATTGGCTCAATTAATTTTCCTTAAAAAATAAACCAACCAGGGTGTTTAAATTTAATTTGAGCCTAATTATTTATAATATTAGCCAATTATAATTAATTCTTTATCTAATTGTTCTTAACCCCAATCCTCGCTTCTTAATTGATCTATGGGGCTTTATTAATAATTTATTGTTAGTTTTATATTTATTTTTTCAATGAAGAAGATTAACAAAGTGATGATGACTATTATGCGCCAACAGAGATGATTTATATATATAAATACTTTACATATATTAAGAAATTACAATATTCTTTATTAATGCCATAGGTACTTAAGCAGGCTGATATGTCTGAAAAAAAATACATAACTTCAAATATCACAGCAATCGTTACTTAAACTCTAAATCAAAATTTGAATATTATATTTTATATTATTAATAAAATACATAAATATAGGAAATTGTATATCTTTTTAAATAAAAATAATTTAATCAAAACTTCAAAACTATTTCAATTTTTTGATTGAATTTTTGATTGATTAAAGTAGATTATTAATGATAAGACTCTTAAATAATGAACTTATTTCTCTCTTGCTTAGCAAGCTTAGATGTTTTATCGCCAATTTCGAGCTTTTATCTCTGCTTAGTCTATTGCCAAAATTTATAAAAATGGAATATATTACAAGACAGTCAATCGCATTAAGAAAGTCATTGACTTCAGTTCTCAATTTTTTAAGGATAATTTAAATTATATATTCGATTAATTGAAGAGAGCTTAAGAGAAATATAAAGTTATTTCACACAGATTAGACAGAATTCATGTTTAATACCTTCATTTCAAGATTTTGGTAATAGATATAGCAACTTCGAAATATATTATTGAAAGATTAAGGTTTAAACTTATGCTATATCTGATGGAATTATGATTTATCATTAGTAATCTATTAATTAATTAAAAAACTTAATATATTAAAAAGTATTCGTATAGATCAAACGCAGGTAGAGGTGGGCCACTCACATAAAATGTAAGTTACAAAAAACATATCTTTAAATTTATTTTTTTAGTGGTCCTACTGGTAAGACCACAGGTGCAGTTAGACTGGTGCTTCGCAAGACTGCTCAGAGAGGGGACTTAGATGATAAAAATAATGATGACAATGAAGATGACGATGAAGATGAGGAAGAATAGCACTAATCAGAGAGATTTCCATTTTTGATTTTGATAATAAGTTTTAGTAATAATGTAATTAGAATAATTAATTAATTAAAGTTTTCGTATTATAAATTATATATAAGAGAAGATAATGGCCTCCAGACTATGTTATTCACCCTTGTTCTATTAAGATTGAATAATAGATTAAGTTCTTGCAATAACTCAGAAACAACGACGCTAACAAAGAGATCATTAAATTCAATTGATAACTTGTCAGTTCATAAAATAAATACTCAAGGAAGGAATATGGAAGGCTAAACATAAAACCTGTATTTAATTTTCATTACAGTCCTCAGTTCAATGGAATTGAATTATATTGAGAGTTATTGAAAGGCCACTAGAAGAAATTTCGGGGGGAGGAAGGTTCCTGCCCCCCAACATTGAATTTTATATCGTTTGGCTATAGATATATTAGAAACAAATAAATTTCAATTTCAATTACCATAACCATGCACTAAACAACTTTTGTTAATATATAATTTTAAAGGTAAATTATTATTGATTATAAAAATATATATAATAAACAAAGCTAAAATAATTGGTTTTTTGGGTGGGGGCAAATCTGAACCAAAGATATTTTTTGGTAGTTTAAAGAAATTGGGGTACCTAATACAGGTCAAAACAGGGTCAGAGAACACGAAGAAATTATTTTCTGATACGAGAGAATTCTCTGTACAATTTAAAACACCAAAAATGAGTCTCAGTTTTATCATAAAATTACATAAATTTTATATATTTTTTTCATAATTTTATGTTCAATTTATACTCTTCTAAATTTTATAACTTATTCAATATCTTGAAATTAAGTTATATTACACAATTAAATTTCTACAAAATTATATTTTTTATTTAAATTAAGTATTTTTAATCTTATAATATCTAGTAACATAATTTATTTACAAGATATTGAATAAGTTATAAAATTTAGAAGAGTATAAATTGAACATAAAATTATGAAAAAAATATATAAAATTTATGTAATTTTATGATAAAACTGAGACTCATTTTTGGTGTTATAAATTGTACAGAGAATTCTCTCGTATCCGAAAATAATTTCTTCGTGTTCTCTGACCCTGTTTTGACCTGTATTAGGTACCCCAATTTCTTTAATACCAAAAATATCTTTGATTCAGATATGCCCCCACCCCGTTTTTTAAAAAATAATTAATGGGATTTTATTAAAATTTAATGATGATAAAGATTCTTAGATAATTACAAAAATTACATATTTTTAAGTATGGGGCTGGAAACTTCCGAAGGTAGCAGAAAACTACATTTTTGGGGACAGGAAACTTCCCCCCTTGGGTGCATATAAAATTTTTGGGCAGGAAATTTCCTCCCAAATTTCTATTCTATCTCTTGATGCACAACTTGTAGATAGATACAGTAGATTTTATTAAGAGTGCTGCTAAGAAAGTCAGAGAAGATAAAGCTAAAGTATGTTTAAGAGAAGGTAGATTTTGTGTATATAAATAATTTTTAGATTTAAACGAATGATAAGTTCACATATTAAATTTGCCCGTAAAAGGATTTGGCTTCTTTTTCTTTTCTTCCTCTTAAGACTTGGTTGGGCCCATGTTTCTTCTCTTAGTTCCAGCCTCTGCATCTATGTTCATCTAGTCTGGCTTTTATAAATCTTTGAAGAGTATCTTACTCTATTCATGCTTTACTTGAGACTTTCTCTCTCTGTTTAATTTGCTGCTTTCTTTCATCAAGTATAGCAGTACCAGGTTTTTCTATAAAGTTAAAAGACTAAGCTTTCTTGAGATTAAAGGATACTTTTGAAGTTTCCTACAGCCAGATGTCACTGATTTTAATTCCCTTCTTCTCTTTTTCTCTGGAGAGATGCTGTAACGTTTCTTATGAGCTTTTTATATAACTTCATTTAAATACTCAGGTTTCAGAGTTGCTAGAACACCGAAGAAAAAGATTCTCTCCGGCAACTTATTAGAGAGTTACAGCTTTGATGGAGGGAAGAGAGTAACATCTGGATCACATATAGCATCATCATAGAAATTTGTTGCTGATATTTAAGGATAATTAGGTATCCCATCATCTTTATTTCATATGTCTTACAAGCTTTTTTCACTTTGCTTAGCAATACTGTAAGAATGAAGTATTTTTTTCTTCCTGAGTTTGCAAGTACAATCCAACTACTAGAATAAATAGATCATAGTTATGAACTTACCTTGCTATACCAAGTATCTATATAAGTCCTCTTTACTTTGAAATTTCACTATTAAATCTTAAGATTAAATTATCTTTATTGAATCATTCATAGACTCCATATTGCTTCTTCTTTCTGGAAATTTTAATGAGATTTAATACTATGGACATCCATCCTAAGTTTAATAAAATCTTCAGACTAAAAATGGAGGACATACTCTCAGTTTGATTTCCATTTTTTTATCAATCAATCTCCATTAAATAGCTCTGAATTAAGTTTAATTATTTTAGGAAGTCCTCAAAATTAATACAAACTTGATTTGGACGACCTTCTAGAGAAACAAAACTTCATCAGGTAATTTAAATTTACTAAAACGTATAAAAATCTCATAAAGTATGCCAAGTTACAGTCTTCTATGGATATTTAATTCTCTTTCTCTCAGCATAGAAACTACCAGAGTGTCATTTACTCTACTATTATAGTTTCTCAAGGTAGATTTATGATTTATTATTATAAAGTATATCAGCAAACTAAAATGAGCGCTAACCTTTTGAGAAGAGCGGCATTACTTGGGTAAATTCAATAAAAATTATCATTCAAAACCCCAAACACCTTAGTGAGGTTTATAAGTTCTTTGATTTGTAGGGTATAATTGGGGTTAGTAGAGAAATTAGCCCAATTTACAAAATGAGAAATAGAAATTAGCGAAATTTAGGGTCGATTTATGATGAGTAATATTTAGATTTACTGCTTAAGCTTAGGTATGGTACATGTATTAATATAGACTAAGCCAAATCTGTACTAAATTATGCAGCTATAGCAAAGTTATATCGCAAGAGTGCCTCTACTGTTAGTTATCACTGCATGTTAGCTGTTTAGCATTTTAATTCTGGTACTTGAAAGCATCCTGCTAGAAAATAAAAGTTCTCACAGCACCATATTGACTACCTCTGTGAGTCTAAGACTTTAAAGTATTGGGCACACTTTCCTCTAGACTAGCGAGCTGTAATGTTCATCGCAAGTTTCCTGATATGCGCATCTCTCCTTAGACTATAGCTAGCATTTATAGAAGAAATGGTATTACTTTCAAGACTGTCAACAGAGTGAAGAGAGTGATTGATTTACAGTGCCATTTTATTGTAATAATTTAAACTATATATATGATTAAATGCAGAGAGCTATTACTAATAACATCAAGTTCATACACGCTGATGAAGTGTTTTTACCTTCAACACCTTTATTAATACGTCTTGTTATAAGAAGTATTATAATATAGAAGTCTATGATTAAAAAGTGAAGGTAGTCACCCATGCAATTTTAACTGGTATAAGTGAAGATTCAGGCCTAGAGAGTTATGTTATTCACCATCGCTCTATTAAGCGAGAGTAGTATATAGAGTTTCTACATAAGCTCAGAGAGAAGTATAGTAACCAAGAGATCATCCTGTTTGTTGATAACCTCTCAGTTCATAAGACTAAAGAGTCTAAGAAAGCTTATGAAGAGCTAAACATAACTCCTGTATACAACGTTCCTTATAGGCCATAATTTAATGGAATTGAATTCTACTAGAGTTAAATCAAGACTCAATACAAGAAGCTGCTGCTGTATCATCTTATGCATGACTTGCCCATCGATACAGTAGACTTAATTCAAAGCAGCTGTAAGA
>ARYC01001238.1:0-102113 GCA_000711775.1 Oxytricha trifallax | reverse complement strand
TGTATTGAAAACTATTTGAATATTGACGTACCTAACAAGGTAAAACTTATAGTTGTTGATGAATTCGCTTACAAGGTATATCCATTCAAGTATCTCATTAAGAACGAGCAATATTAAAATGAGTTTGCAAATGAATACATAGTATTGAGAGAGGCTTTGAAAAGATAATGCAAGAACTTAGCTAAGCTTGACGGAGTTATTCTTGGTCATGGTTTTATTGCTTTGAGACTCAAGAAATTTGTAATGACTCTAAGAGAGTATCTCTACCATAATAGATATCCTGATGATTTGAATGTGATACTCACAGATATGACTAAGGGTGTGAAAGAGCTCCATGATCTAGGGTATGTTCATAGAGATTTGAAGCCAGAAAATGTAATGCTAAATCTCTGCCCTTTAGAAGTAGTAGTCATAGATTTCAACAGAGCAATAAGACAAGAGATAGTGACTTTAGCTAATGTTTTAGGCACTCCAGGATACTTCCCTATAAGAGAGAAATGGACAAATGGGTCTGTATAATGGGATGTTTGGGCGGTAGCTGCAATTATCTTAGAGTGCGATATGGAAAGTATGTCATACTTTGGAACAAAAACATGAGAAATAATCAATAAGTTTGGCTGCTAAACATATTAAGCAAGATGAAATATGCAATGAAATTAAAGAAGATAGTTAAGATGGTCATCGTAAAAGCTCCAGCATATCCATGATAATCATTAGATGATATACTAGAACAACTACAGACTGCTAATTACAAGAGGTATCACAAAGATAAGCAGATAAAATTTGTTTGAATTAAGTACAGTAATACTCATTAAATATTCATTAAATTCATAAAAAACCTGCGTTTTGTCTACTTACCCCAATAAGACCCCAACTACACCCTACAAATCAAAGCACTTATAAACCTCACTAAGGGGTTTTGGGGTTTTGATACATGAAGTGAGCAAGAGATTTTATAAAGATGTTTAAAAGCCAGATGAAATGATCATAGATGCAGGAGCTGGCACTAAGAGAAGAAATATGGGCCCAAGCAAGCCATAAGAAGAGGAGAAGAAAGAGAAGCTGAACCCCTTTATGGGTTAGTTTAATATGTGAATTTTTTCATTCGTTTAAATCTAAAACTTATTTATAAACATTTATTCTTCCCTCTCTCGCACAGACTGTTGTTTATCTACGCTCACTCTCTTACAGCTGCTTTGAATTAAGTCTACTGTATCGATGGGTAAGTCATGCATAAGATGATACAGCAGCAGCTTTTTGTAGTGAGTCTTGATTTAACTCCAGTAGAATTCAATTCCATTAAATTATGGGCTATAAGGAACGTTGTATACAGGAGTTATGTTTAGCTCTTCAAAGCTTTCTTAGACTCCTTAGTCTTATGAACTGAGAGGTTATCAACAAACAGGATGATCTCTTGGTTACTATATTTCTCTCTGAGCTTATGTAGGAACTCTATGTACTACTCTCGCTTAATAGAGCGAGTGTGAATAACATAACTTTCTAAGCCAGAGTCTTCACTAATACCTGCTAATATTGCATGGGTTACAACCTTTATTTTCTAATCGTAGACTTCTATATTATCATACTTCTTATACCAAGACTTATTAATAAAGGTGTTGAAGGTAAACACAGCTTCATCAGCGTGTATGAACTTGATGTTATTAGTAATAGCTCTCTGCATTTAATCATATATATAGTTTAAATTATTACTATAAAATGGCACTGTAAAATCAATCACTTTCATCACTCTGTTGACAGTCTTGAAAGTAATACCATTTAGTCTATAAATATTAACTATAGTCTAAGGAGAGATTCGTATGTCAGGAAACTTGCGATAAAACATCACAGCTCGATAGTTTAGTGGAAAGTGTGCCCAATACTTTAAACTCTCGAATCACAGATGCAGTCAATAAGGTACTGTGAGAACTTTTATTTTCTTGAGGATGCTTTCAAGTGCCTGAATTATAATGCTAAACAGCCAACAAGCAATGATACCTAACTGTTGAGGCACTATTGCACAGGAGCTTTGCTATTGCTGCATAATTTAGTACAGGTTTGACTAAGTCTATATTAATACTCGTACCCTACCTAAGCTGCAACAGTAAATCTAAATATTTTTCATCATAAATAGACCCTAAATTTCGCTAATTTCTATTTCTCATTTTGCAATTTGACCTAATTTCTCTGCTAACCTCAATAAGACCCCAACTATACCCTACAAATCAAAGCACTTATAAACCTCACTAAGGGGTTTTGGGGTTTTGATTGTCATGGTAACAGTGGTCACGGTCATGGTTACCATGATTAGGGTCATGGTCACGAGGACCACGGATGCATTGACCACGTTACCACGTATCTTGTGAGTTGAGGGGTGTCGTGGTGTCTGCTCTATATTGACGTCATTCAACGTATAAACAGCGAAATCATGAGGAGAGTAAAAGTAGACACATTTCTCCCATCAAAGAGCAATTGCACACGCATACCTTTGGAACCGATACAAAATTTGTTCGTTATAAAGATTATTTTTATAAGGTTCTGCATTTTCACATTTCAATATGGCAACGTATTATGGTTCTTTCAGGTGCTTGCCAATACTAGTATTATTACTTCCCCTTTTAATAAGCGAGTATAATTAAAATTTTGAGACTTTTATAATTCAATCAAAATTAAGGTAAAATAAAATTATGATCATCTCAATATGCATATGTTAAGATCCAACAGTCTCTTATTTTAATTAAATTTGATTAGATCTTTATATAAATTTAATTAACTAATTAACTTACTAAGCAATGAATTTTTTCAGCTTTTCTTATTTTTTGTGTTTTTTTATCATCGATCAATGATATGCTATAGCTGATCTTCAAGTTTTTTCATAATTTTCATAGATATGTTCAGGGTATCTTCATTATATCTTCCAAAAAAATTAAAGTATGGAGAGTGTTTAGTCCAACATCAACAAAAACAGTAGAAATAGCACTAATAATCTCAAAATCAAGCATTATAATGAGTCTTGTTGAAATTCTAGAGAAATTCAATATTTTATATTATTTAATTTTTCTTAGATTTCATCAACATCGTCTTTAACATATTCTCTTTAATATATAGGAAGGCATCACATCTTTGATTTTTATAAAAACAAGATGTTTTTTAAAAATCTCAGACTCATTATAATGCTTGATTTTGAGATTATTAGTGCTATTTCTACTGTTTTTGTTGATGTTGGACTAAACACTCTCCATACTTTAATTTTTTTGGAAGATATACTGAAGATACCCTGAACATATCTATGAAAATTATGAAAAAACTTGAAGATCAGCTATATCATATCATTGATCGATGATAAAAAAACACAAAAAATAAGAAAAGCTGAAAAAATTCATTGCTTAGTAAGTTAATTAGTTAATTAAATTTATATAAAGATCTAATCAAATTTAATTAAAATAAGAGACTGTTGGATCTTAACATATGCATATTGAGATGATCATAATTTTATTTTACCTTAATTTTGATTGAATTATAAAAGTCTCAAAATTTTAATTATACTAGCTTACTTTAATAAAAAATATTTTTTTCTTGGAGTAAGAGTGTAAGAGGGGGGTTTTACATCATTACACTCAAAAGTATAAGAGGGACCATTCAAAACCCCGAAACCCCTTTATGAGGTTTATAAGTGCTTTGATTTGTAGGGAATTTGTAAGGGGTTTGGGTTATTAATACGTTTTAATGTGAAATATCTAGTAAATGTATTTAATTTAATCACTCAAAATTCACTTTTGGATCCTACGGGAGAGGTCTGAAGTTTATCTTACTTAACGACTGCTCTATTGATATGTCTGATTTTGAGTTTGATTTTATTATTATTGATTCTGCCATATGTTCTTTTGATTGAGATACTCTGGTTTTGTCTATAAAATACTTGATTCTTTACTTAGTCTCTTTCTTGCACCTAGTAGAGTAGTAATCGTTGCGAGGCATATCGCACTCTATTATTATTGCTGCTAAAGCCCACACATCCCACTAAAAGTCACCATCTCTCCAGTCTTCTCTTTCTGGATAATAGCCTTGAGTTCCCATTACAGTTCCAAGCCTTGAGACTTCCACTCTTTAGGCTCTGTTGAAATCGATTATTGCTACTCTTACTGGAGAAAAGTTTATCATTATATTTTCTGGCTTTAAATCTCTGTGAACAAACCCTAACTTGTGAAGCTCTTTAATGCCTTGTATGGTCTGAGTTGCTATTTATCCAAGTTACTTATGATTCCTTTGATCTGTTATGAAATCTCTTAGAGTCATTTCATAGAGTGGGAGTCTGAAAGCAACATGATCCTTGGCAAGGAGAACAGCATCTAGCTTGATTAAGTAACTACACTCTTTAAACTTTGCTTGAGTGAGTACTTGATACTCATTTGTAAACTCCATCTAATATTTATCATCACTTAAGAGATAGTTGAAGGGATACACCTTGTATGCGTATTGATGATCATTGATAACTTTCTTATCAAAGGAGTCCTCTAGAATAAGATAACTTTAAAGAGAAGTATCTAAATCTATCTAAGCAAGAACTGGTATTTTCTTGTATTGAATTTTGATCATGATTTTTATGATTTCAGAGGTTAGTTGGTTACGTGTCTTCTTTAAGTACTCTAACTTTCTAGCTTATTCAGGCACTACCACTTTTTAATATTCCCTCGATTTTCTTTTGTTGATAAGCTTCAACTCAACTTCATGCTTTTCAATTTCTATTTCTTTTTTGTGAGCCTTTAAAAGATTTTTCTTCAAGTCTTTTGTATGAGGAGAGTACTACTTATGGCACTCAAAGCAATCATGCTTCCCATCGATTTTGTCGTGCTTTAAGTATACAGTAGGCTTGGCTTCTCTATGCTCCTTCATATGTCTATACCAGCTTGATTTATGAGCAAAATTTCTCTCTCAAACAGCTCAAAAAAGTACACATCAACTTCATCAGTCTGTATAGGAATTTCATTATTTCCTTTATCCTCCTCTCTCTCTCCACATACTTGTTTGCCATTTATTTTCTTTTATTAATTTCTATTTTTATAACAGAGACATCAAGTGATAGCTCTGGTAGATCTTTAAGAGAGATCGTCTCACAGCTATCACACTTTTTATTGCTGCCAAAGGTAAGTCTCATTTTGTTTGATGGAAGTGCTGTTGTTTTTCTTTAAATGTAGCGCTCATATTTAAATTTAAATTTTATATTATAAAACTGCCTCTATAGCCTAGAGCTTATATGAGAGCTTTGCAAGCCTACAAGTTTAAAAGGAAGTTCTTAGAGTATTAGAGAAGAAATAAGTTTATTACAGCACGTACCTATTTAGGAGGTACACCTAATTAAGTACGAACTGCTTTAGAAGGTATTTTGTGATTTTATGATTAAAATTAGGGTGCTCATAATTAAGTACGAGCTTTAATTAATGCTCCTAATTAAGTACTAGCATTTTAGGAGCTGCTCCTAATTAAGTACGTACCAATTTAAATTTAAAAATATGGAACTATAACAGTAGAAATTGATATCAATCTCTCAAGATTGAAACCAGTTCTCAAAACCTTCTCCATATCCTTCTTAGAGGTTGACCATCTTTAGGATGCCCATATTTAATAGTAAGTTTTACAGAGGTATATAATTGAAATCAATAAACTTAAATTTTAATATCATTTCTTAGATCTGTAAACAAGATGGAGTCAATGAATGATGCAATGAAAAGAGTGCAAACACAAGAATTTATTCAAAGATTTAGAAGCAAGGAGGATTTGCACCGCTGCCTGATGAAGTAAGGTAAGGAACTCATAGTTATGTAGTTGGTTTGTCCTGCCAACGATGGAAAGTACTAAAATTTCATTTCTAAGACCGATACTCTGAGAAGAAAGAAAGCATTGAAAACTTACAATTTGAAGTTTGCAGAGATTCCAAACTATCCAGAAATTTCAGTGACTAACTTATATGATGATGCTATGAATGACCCAGATATTTCGCTGTACCTGCCTACTAAGAAGCAGTTGTCAAATAAACTACCTGAAAGAAACTATTTCTTTGGCATACTTGCAACAATTAAAGGTGATTACTTGAAAGAAATTATTCAAGAATCTCATAAGAAAAGGTACAGCATCTCTTCAGAAGATAAGGACAAACAAGGGATCAAGATAAGTGAGAGCTGGCTATCAGAGCTGCAGAAGCACCCTTATATTTCAAGTAAGATTTGTAGCTTAACTCTTTAGAAAAATCTGGTACTGGCATCTTCTTGATGAAGGAATAGAGCAAGCTTCACAGAGAGCGAAAGTCGCAGACAAAGTATGAAGTTAGCAAGAGACTATACTATGATGATGATGATTTTTAGCCACTGAATTAATTTACGGGAGGTTATCAACCGTTTATATGGATTTAACATCAAACCTTTCAAAGTACTCTCGGACTAACACCTGACTTCTGAATTCCTATGTGCTTTGTAGTAAGGACAAGACTATACTATAATATTCAAAAACCAGATTAAATGAACATAGATGTAGGAGCTGGCAGCAAGAGAAGAAACTTAAGAGGAGGGAAGCAAGAAGGAGAAGAAAAGAAAGAGAAGCCAGCTCCCTCTAAAGAATTTTAAATGTGACTTATATATTCATTAACTTAACTACAAATCTTATTTATATACATTCACTCTCCCTTCTTTAGCACACTTTTAAGCCAATTAATTATCTACTCTCTTCGCTGAGCTTTTAATAAAGTCTACTGTATCGATAGGTAGGTCATGCATCAAGTGGTATAGCAGCAGTTTCTTGTAATAACCTTTTAATATACTCCAGTAAACTAAATTCCATTAAACTATGGACTGTATGGTACGTTGAACACTGGCGTTATTCTAAGTTGCTCATAACATTTCCTTGTTTCTTTAGTCTTATGAACAGAAAGATTATCAACAAATAGTATAATCTCTTATTCAGGGTACTTCTCTCTCAGCTGATCTTAGAACTTAATATACTGCTCTGTCTTAATAGAGCGAGGATGAATAAGATAAGTTTCTAAACCAGCATTCTTTCTAATACCTCCAAGAATTGCCATTGTTAATACATTGACTTTCTAGTCATTTACTTCTATGTTGCTATGCCTCTTATACCAAGACTTCTAGATGAAAGAGTTGAATTTAAACACAGCCTCGTCAGCATGAATAAACTTAATATTATTCTATAAGGCTGCTCTGCATTTAATTATAAATATATTTAAGCTGTTGTTGTAAAATGGCAGAGTGAAATCAATTACTCTCTTGATACGATTTACACCTTTGTAAGAGATACCGTTTCGTTTATAAATGTTTGCAACAGATTTGCAGAGATCTTAAACTCAGGGAACTGGCGGTGAAACATAATAGCTCGATAGTCGAGAGTGAGCCCAATACTTCAAAGTTTTTCATTAATAAGATAGTCAATATGCTTCTATAGAAACTTTGACTTCCTCTTAGGCTAAGAATTCAGCTATTATTGCTTTAATTACACAGCTTTCAAGCAGTGAGAGCGAACAGTTGATGGACTACGCTTTAAGAGCAGTGCAATAGACTTATAGTTCAGTACTGGTTTGACTTATTCACTATACATATCACATCCATAACGCAGTTTAAACACTAAATCTATATATTCTTCATCATAAATAGACCCCAAAAGCTTGTAATTTTATTCTCGCATTTAAATTAATAACCCCAACCCCTGACAAATTTCCTACAAATCAAAGCACTTATAAACCTTATTAAGTGGTTTTGGGGTTTTGATTGCTTTTATGCAGCTAGGATAAATTTAATTTTTTCTTGTAGTTATTTATATTCTTTTTATTTATAAATCCTTTAAATTGTCCCTCTATTTTTTGCTAAAGTTTTTCTTGCCTAGTAGACGACTTTTTCATTTACTCTTTTTATTCTTTATACTTAGAATTGTGTAATAAATCATTAAATTTAATTTTTATCATTTTTATATTCCTTCAATTCATAATATTATTTCTTATTTATTGCGCTAAGAAAAATAAATCTGAAGAAATTTATGATTATATTGTGTAATAATCTTTGTAAAATCCAAAATTAAATGAATAATAAAAAAATCTGCTTACACTATTTAAATCTTATTTAACACTACTCTACCTCTAAATTTTTTTAAATCGAGATATAATGCGATAGAATATTTTAAATTACTCATACTATTATCAACTTCATATAATGAGTGCAGTTTTTAATTTTTATATTGTTAATTATTTATAATAAGTGTATTTATTTATATTCTTAATAGTTTAATCATCTTAACATAATTTTTTAAAGGAAAATGCTTAATTTAATTAATAATTTTTAATTTAATTTAAGATTTAGACTAATGAATAATTAACAATATAAAAATTAAAATCTGCATTTCATTTATATGAAGTTGATAATAGTATGAGTAATTAAAAATATTCTATCGCATTCTATCTCGAATTAAAGATAGTTTAGAGGTAGAGTAGTGTTTAATAAGATTTAAATATTAAAATAGAGTAAGTAGATTTTTTGATTATTTATTTAATTTTGGATTTTACTAAGATTATTAGACAATATATTTTTACAACTCCACTCTTGGACTATGTCCAATGTTATCACTTGGATTTCGTATTTTATTCATTATATAAAGTCTCACAATTCAACATAGTTTAGAAACATCTTGATGTGTTTAGAATTTTATCACCAAGTAGAGATAATAAAAAAATATCATTGTTTCCTTTTTTTATTGTTGTCAATGAATCCTTGCGAATAATAAACCTAAACTTATAAATGAATCTAATAGCCAAAGCTAATTTATAAAGCATTGAATTTCAAAGTTATATTAACAAATCAAATCTTTTTGTTAATTGATAATTAAAATATTATCATTTTTATTTCATATTTAATAATCAATTTATATATCTTTAATTGACTTTTAATATCAATTTAGCTTTTTTATCATTTTTATATAATATTGATTTATGACAATAAATTTGAATTATTTGTATTATATTTGATCATTTTGTTTCTAAAAATTAACAAAACCTTTAAGCTAAAGATCCGTAATAATCTTTTTAGTCCATAAAGAAATATTTTAAATTATTAGAAATCTAGGAGTGGATACTTTAATTTTTTATCAATTTTTGTAAAAGATCTTCTTTAGCAAGCTCAAATCTTTATTAATATTTAGAAAAGGTTAAGAATCATATCAAATGAAATTACACCCCATTTTTAAGCATTAACAACACCAATTTAAGATAAATAGAAAATGTTACCCTTTCAGAACATCTCTAAATTATGACTATTTAAGTTTGCTACTTTTTTTCAACCGCATATAATTAGAAACCTCTCAAATGAGTTATCAGTAAAAAGTTTCTTTCTCAATAAACCATTAAATATTTTATTCTTCGATATTAACCCATACCTATTCGACTTATTAGGAACTCTTTAAAGTTTTTGTTAAAAACTTTATTTACATTAACATTTAGCAAATCTTGAGAAATTCAAATTTCTGGACATTATTTCAATATCTTTTGCTGAATTTTGATTTTCTGCTATTGATTTCACATATTTAAAAAAATTATGTTCACTAATTACCTTAATATCAAATAAGTCGAAGTCTATTTTGTTCCTCTCATTTAAATTAGTATCAAATATGAATGTTTTCAATACATTTGTTTATAATTAAGTTTTAGCTTCTTCCTTTACTGCTATTTAAATATCTTTCTTTTCAACAAATTTTCAAAATAGTTTTAAAGCCCACCAACATACCACTCTAAGCATAATGAATAAATAAGATACCAAATTCCATGTTATGTTAAAGATTTAGCTGGTCAAGAAATTAAACTTCTGCCTTATTAAATGACATTATAGATCAATATGTTGACGAAAAGCAAAACTATACATTGACAAAGAACCATTTCTTTGCCAATAATCAAATTTTAAATTTTCAAGTAAACCTCATTTCTCTTTGCAATACTCATTTTATTTGAGCTTTACTCCTTATGTTTAAAGTTATGAAAGTAATATAAGATTTAATGGGTTCTTCTTCTGTTTTAAAATATTGAGATCATACTAACTTAACAATAAATGGGATGGCAAATTAATACAGTTAGAATATATTAATGCTATCATAGATAATCAAATAGTATCGTGTATCTTAGTAAGACATTCTTATTATAATTATGTATAATCATCAAATTTTCTTTCTCTACCCTATAAGTTTCCACTTTTTCAATCATTTCTTAGAATTTATGGATACCTTATTTGTTTTTCTTCCTTTTTTATATTATTTTAAGTGAAATTGATTATGTAGGTGTTGTCTTGCTAGACTGACTGTCCCAGTCTAATCATAATTGGAAGAGTGTTAATCTTTTACGAGCTTAAATAATTTTGTAATATTTCAAATTAAGCATAGCCACTTTCGCCATACTCAATAAGCTTATTTAAAAACTCATGATTACTTATGTGAACTCGAATGCTGAATTTTAAAGCAAAAATTTTATCAATTCCCTCTCAGTTTAATTCTTTGCTATTTTCTATGAAATAGAGTCACTTAGAGTACAAGATTACTTTCCTAATCTTTAGCCAATTTATTATCTGTATAAATCATTTGTAATGTCTTAATTTCAATATTATTTCTTCTCTTAATTGGTTAAAGGCTTAAAATATTATAAGAAATTTAGTAGGAAATTTCTCGCTTATTATATATAATATTATGAATTTATTTTCTTTAATATTTATCAAAGAATTACTATAGGATAATTAGAGCAAACCAAACTAATAAATAAAATGAAAAAAATTTAGACAATTAGAAAATAACATATTCTAAAAGGAATCGTTAGGTAAAGTAAGCATACTGGCTACTAAGAATCTCTAGTTTCAAGGCAAGATTTTTATGATTGAAATTTTCATTAATGTATTAATTTTTTTAGTTTTTTTTCATCTCGAAAGTTTTAAACCAGTTGATTTGAATTACGATTTGCAATAATGCTTTCTTCAAAAAATTAAAAAATATAGGAAAATATTAATAATAAACCAAAAACAAAAATATAATGCTTACTTTCTTTTTTGTCATTGGCATCTATAGATTCCATCAAGATCTCAATGTTTGTCTGTTCAAAGAATTTTTTAACATATTAAAGGCCGTTGTAGTCATTATGAATATAGACCGATTTCTTCCAGAATCCTAGATCAATCATCATTCTGTAAGTTTCACTACCTAAATAGTTATCAGCAGTAAGGTTTCAGTCAATATCAAACAATTATAAGAACTTAGGTTCGATAAGTGGGAAAATATTATGAATAGCTTTATATGCTAAGATTGAAGCAAATATTTGTTTTTCCTTTCATAGAGTTGAGATGAGTGTTTTCAAGCTATTACAATTTCAATATGTGATTATGGAGGTTAGAATATTTTATCAAACTGATATGATGCATATGCCCAATCATTTTTTTCATGTGATTTCTATTGCAAATCATCTACCAAAGCCTGAACAACTCGTAGTATTCTAAGACATCTAGTATTAAGTTGACAATATATGAATCTGCATCATCTAAATCCACCATTAAGTTGTCTTCCTTAATATCATCCTTCTTTGCATCTGTTTTAATATCTAGCATCTTCTTTGATCTAATGTATTCAATAAAGAGGACACATCGTCAGAGAATAGCAAGACGTAATAGATATTTTTTATGTGAAAAAATCTTCAGCGTAGATATCTATTTTACTCTCAATGAAAGAAACGGTGTTCTTGCTCTTGTAGCAGCAATTGCTTATGATTTAGCTTACTTTGCTACCTTAGGCAGTTGAAATAATTGAAAAATCTGAGGTTTAAAAATTCCTCGTTCTACATATGATACTATCAATAATTGAGACTTTATTGCTTGATCTCATGAATTAATCCTCGGGATCATACTATAAAAAGCAATTACTTAAACGTAAAAACAATGAACAATAGCTTAGATGTTAAAAATTATCAATCATAAAATTTCCACCCTCTTCTTCTTAATCATTCTTCTCAACTTTATATGACTTTGCTTAATCTTTCTTATTTACTGTGGTATTGATAGTTTCAAATAATTCATCTACTTATACTAGTTTCTTCTCATTTATTTCAAGCTTCTTTCTATCCTCTTCTTCATTCATGCTAACTTGTCTCTTCTTAATTTAGATAAAATCATTAAGGATATCTTGGATTTCATCCTCATCATCAATCTACTTAATCATTTCATCCTTATGGATTAAAGCTTCATCCTCAATCAGTTTTTTTCCTCTTCTTTAGCTCTAGCATTCTGTTCATTTATTTGATTTACTGGAAGCTTTGAATGTCATCAGCATTCACTACATCATCATCGTCATCATTTAAAACCCCAAAACCCCTTAATGAGGTTTACAAGTGCTTTTATTTGTAGGGAATTTGTTAGGGGTTGGGGTTATTAATTAAATGCGAGAATAAAATTACAAGCTTTTGGGGTCTATTTATGATGAAGAGTATATAGATTTAGTGTTTTAACTGCGTTATGGATGTGATATGTATAGTGAATAAATCAAACCAATAATAGCTGAATTCTTAGACTAAGAGAAAGTCAAAGTTTCTATAGAAGCATATTGACTATCTTATTAATTAAAAACTTTGAAGTATTGGGCTCACTTCTCTCTTGACTAACGAGCTGTTATGTTTCACCGCCAGTTCTCTGAGTTTAAGATCTCTGCAAATCTGTTGCAAACATTTATAAACGAAACGGTATCTCTTACAAAGGTGTGAATCGTATCAAGAGAGTAATTGATTTCACTCTGCCATTTTACAACAACACCTTATATTATATTTATAATTAAATGCAGAGAGCCTAATAGAATAATATTAAGTTTATGCATGCTGACGAGGCTGTGTTTACATTCAACACTTTCATCTAGAAGTCTTGGTATAAGAGGCATAGCAACATAGAAGTATATGACTAGAAAGTCAAGGTATAAACAATGGCAATTCTTGGAGGTATTAGCGAGGATGCTGGTTTAGAAACTTATGTTATTCATCCTCGCTCTATTAAGACAGAGCAGTATATTAAGTTCTAAGATCAGCTGAGAGAGAAGTACCCTGAATAAGAGATTATACTATTCGTTGATAATCTTTCTGTTCATAAGATAAAAGATACAAGGAAGAGTTATGAGCAACTTAGAATAACGCAAGTGTTCAACGTACCTTACAGTCCATAGTTTAATGGAATTAAGTTCTACCGGGGTATACTAAAAGGTCATTATAAGAAATTGTTGCTATACCACTTGATGAATGACCTACCTATCGATACAGTAGACTTTATTAAAAGCTCAGCGAAGAGAGTTGATAATTTGTTGGCATAAAAGTGTGCTAAAGAAGGGAGAGTGAATGTATATAAATAAGTTTTGTAGTTAAGTTAATGAATATATAAGTCACATTCAAAATTCTTTAGATGGAGCTGGCTTCTCTTTCTTTTCTTCTACTTCTTGCTTCCCTCCTCCTAAGTTTCTTCTCTTGCTGCCGCTCCTGCATCAATGTTCATTTAATCTGGTGGATTAATATTAGAGTATACTCTCTTGCTATCTTCATACTTTGTCTGCGACTTTCGCTCTTTGTGAAGCTTGCTCTATTCCTTCATCAAGAAGATGCAAGTACCAGATTTTTATAAAGATTTAAGCTACAAATCTTACTTAAAATATGAGGGTGCTTCTGCAGCTCTGATAGCCAGCTCTCACTTATCTTGATCCCTTGTTAATCCTTATCTTCTGGAGAGATGCTGTTCTTTTTCTAATGGGATTCTTGGATAGTTTCTTTCAAGTAATCACACCTTCTATTGTTGCAAGTATGCCAAAGAAATAGTTTCTTTGAGGTAATTTATTTAACAACTGCTTCTTAGTAGACAGGTACAGCGAAACCTCTGGGTCATTCATAGCATCATCATATAAATTAGTCACTGAAATTTCTGATAGTTAGGAATCTCTGCAAACTTTACATCTTAAGTTTTCAATGCTTTCTTTTCTTCGCAGAGTATCGCTCTTAGAAATGAAATTTTAGTACCTTCCATCGTTGGCAAGAACAAACCAACTACATAATCAAGATAAGTTACTATGAGTTCCTTACCTTGCTGCACCAGGTAGCGGTGCAAATCCTCCTTGCTTCTAAATCTTTGAATAAATTCTTGTGTTTGCACTCTTTTCATTGAATCATTCATTGACTCCATCTTTTTTACAGATCTAAGAATTGATGTTAAAATTTAAGTTTATTGATTTCAATTATATACCTCTGTAAAACTTACTATTAAATATGGGCATCCTAAAGATGGTCAACCTCTAAGAAGGATATGGAGAAGGTTTTGAGAACTGGTTTCAATCTTGAGAGATTGATATCAATTTCTACTGTTATAGTTACATATTTTTAAATTTAAATTGGTACGTACTTAATTAGGATCAGGTCCTAAAATGTTAGTTTTTTATTAGGAGCATTAATTAATGCTCTTACTTTATTATGAGCATTAATTAATGCTCGTACTTAATTATGAGCACCCTAATTTTAATCATAAAATCACAAAATACCTCCTAAAGCAGTTCGTACTTAATTAGGTGTACCTCCTAAATCGGTACGTGCTGTAATCAACTTATTTCTTCTCTAATACTCTAAGAACTTCCTTTTAAAATTGTAGGCTTGCAAAGCTCTAATATAAGCTCTAGGTTATAGAGGCTTTTTTAAATATAAAATTCAAATTTAAATATGAGCGCTACATTTAAAGAAAAACAACAGCACTTCCATCAAACTAAATGAGACTTACCTTTAGCAGCAATAAAAAGTGTGATAGCTGTGAGATGAACTCTCTTAAAGATCTACCAGAGCTATCACTTGAAATCTCTGTTATAAAAATAGAAATTAATAAAAGAAAATAAATGGCAAACAAGTATGTGGAGAGAGAGAGAGGAGGATAAAGGAAATAATGAAATTCCTATACAGACTGATGAAGTTGATGTGTACTTTTTTTAGCTGTTTGAGAGAGAAATTTTGCTCATAAATCAAGCTGGTATAGACATATGAAGGAGCATAGAGAAGCCAAGCCTACTGTATACTTAAAGCACGACAAAATCGATGGGAAGTATGATTGCTTTGAGTGCCATAAGTAGTACTCTCATACAAAAGACTTGAAGAAACATCTTTTAAAGGCTCACAAAAAAGAAATAGAAATTGAAAAGCATGAAGTTGAGTTGAAGCTTATCAACAAAAGCAAAACAAGGGAATATTCAAAAGTGGTAGTGCCTGAATAAGCTAGAAAGTTAGAGTACTTAAAGAAGGCACATAACCAACTAACCTCTGAAATCATAAAAATCATGATCAAAATTCAATACAAGAAAATACCAGTTCTTGCTTAGATACATTTAAATACTTCTCTTTAAAGTTATCTTATTCTAGAGGACTCCTTTGATAAGAAAGTTATCAATGATCATCAATACGCATACAAGGTGTATCCCTTCAACTATCTCTTAAGTGATGATAAATATTAGATGGAGTTTACAAATGAGTATCAAGTACTCACTCAAGCAAAATTTAAGGAGTGTAGTTACTTAATCAAGCTAGATGCTGTTCTCCTTGCCAAGGATCATGTTGCTTTCAGACTCCCAGTCTATGAAATGACTCTAAGAGATTTCATTACAGATCAAAGGAATCATAAGTAACTTGGATAAATAGCAACTCAGACCATACAAGGCATTAAAGAGCTTCACAAGTTAGGGTTTGTTCACAGAGATTTAAAGCCAGAAAATATTATGATAAACTTTTCTCCAGTAAGAGTAGCAATAATCGATTTCAAAAGAGCCTAAAGAGTGGAAGTCTCAAGGCTTGGAACTGTAATGGGAACTCAAGGCTATTATCCAGAAAGAGAAGACTGGAGAGATGGTTAATTTTAGTGGGATGTGAGGGCTTTAGCATCAATAATAATAGAGTTGCGATATACCTTGCAACGATTACTACTCTACAAGGTGCGAGATAGATGCTAAGCATAGAATCAAGTAGTTTCTAGACAAAACCAGAGTATCTCAATCAATAAAACATATGGCAAATCAATAATAATAAAACCAAACTCAAGATCAGACATATCAACAGAGCAGTCGTTAAGTAAGATAAACTTCAGACCTCTCCAGTAGGATCTAAAAGTGCATTTTGAGTGATTAAATAAAATACATTTACTAAATATTTCACATTAAAACCTATAAATAACCCAAACCCCTAACAATTTCCCTACAAATCAAAGCACTTATAAACCTCATAAAGGGGTTTCGGGTTTTGATTATCTTCAACTTCTTCTGCAAAATTACATTAACTATCTTCTGATATTTGAGTTAATTTTATTTCTTCCATTTTGCCCTTATCCTCTTCATCCAATTCCTTATTTTCATCTTTTTTAAGAATAGTGCTTGTACAATCTATCAAGAGCCACAGTCGCATACTTATTGATGAGTGACTGCATTTCCTCTTGCTTGAAGAAATCATTGTTTCTATGTGACCAATGAAGTAGATTCTGTCATTCAATAAAGAATCATGATTTAATAAAAATTTAAATTGTTTATATAATATTTAGTAAATTAACATAATTATACTTATAAAAATAAATATTAGTTTTATTAAGAAAAAAATGAAAAAATAAAACTTTGCTGTATTTCATTGATGCAATTATATTAATTCCATTTTTAATCGACTAAAAATATATCTTTATAAATTATTATTTTTTTTGAATCAATTCATAAATGCTTTAAACATTTGTATCGGATTTATCTCCACTTACTACGAAGTATTTAATTGATTTGGTGATGATATCAGCTTTAACGTAAGTTTTCGTAGCTTTATTTAGTTCATTAACCTCCAAGTGACACTCAGATGCTTGTCCATATTGGGATAATAATTCGAAGATCAAGTCATCATTATTGTTTTCATTTCTAGAGAAGAAACATGAAGCAACATGTTTTATCATTTTGACTTTTTTAAAGAGAATTCCAGCACTTTAAAAGTGCTTCATGTCGATTGTTTTTTCTTGCTTAGCCTGTTTAAATAGTTTCTTATTTTTTAATCTTAGTCAAATTCTTAAAAACCTTGGATTTACATAATTTTTATCAGCTCTTCTATTTCGACCTAAAACTGCTTCCTAATAGGCCAAGTATCTCATCACCAAGTCATAATCATTTAAGTTTAGGAAACATTTTATAGCAGCATCATAATATCTAGTAAAAAAAGAAGTTAAATCCAAAATAAAATGATTAATCAATAAGTTAACTACACCATTTTAATTTTAAGTGCGATAGAATATAATAAATTACTCAAATTATCTAAAACTAAATAAAAACTTAATTAAGTTTAAAAAAAATCTGATGTTATTTGTTATTAATAGTTTATTAAATTAACTTTATCAATAATTTAATTATTCAGATTTAAATATTTAAAATTATTTGGCTTATTATAATTATATTTATATATTTATTGTAAGACTTATTTATTAAATAATGTACCATCAGATTTTTTAAAACATCATGATGTTTTTATTTAGTTTTAGATAATTTGAGTAATTTATAATATTATATCGCACTTAAAATTAAAATGGTGTAGTTAACTTATTTATTTAATTTTTGATTTAACTTCTATTTTTACTCATTCTTTCTCGAAAAGCTAAATACCTTGGATTCTCCATTCATCTTAAGTTGATCTATCTTTTTTGAGTGCTCCTGACATGAATATTGATCTTATTTTATCATCTAACATCTCTGGTTGTTGAATCATATTCTTATTTACAATAAAACAAGTATATAAAAACAATTTTGAAGGAATAATTATCTACAATCTTAAGTTTTTCCCAATAGTTTTAGATTTACTTCCTTCCTTAAGGATCATCATGATAAATAATAAGTCTTATCTTATGTCTTGTGAATGAGACAAGCAAGAACTTAAGTTTAATACATAATATAGAGAACTATTAAAATAGATAAAAACTTTCTATAGACTTCATCTCTGTGTCTGCTGACTGAAAGTCGAAGATCATCTTTATATTCATCGTCATTATTATGCTTGTCTGTCTCTTTAACTTATCTCATAATATTTTTCAATTTTTCAACATTAAGACAGAAAAACCTAAAATCTCTCGATTGTACTTGAGTCTTTTAACTTATTCTAAAACAATATCATTAAGCAGTTTCTATTCAGGCTTGGCAAAATCACCCAAGAGGAGAAGATTGTAAACATCATTATCAAATTCAAGACCTTGGCTTCATAAACTTATGGACAAAGCATATTATTGCTGACACAGAATCTCCTAGGAATTTTTATTTCTAGCTCAAAGTACAGGCACTCCAATTTATAGGCAGTTAGGATTTTCTGATGTAGTTTAGTTTAAATTATTGGGGTTTGACTTGAAAGTTGTTGTTGTTACTGTTGTAGTTGCCCTGTATTAGTAGTTGTTGTATTTAAATTTGCAAAAATTCAAAGTTTTTTCAATGATAATCCTAATGTTTTTCTGAAAAAAATTGATGTCTTTATTTTGAATAATTCCACAAAACGTTAGTCATTTTTGCCATTAATTAAATCAATTTCTAATTAAAAATTAATATTTAAATCTAATATTGGAATATTAAAAAAAGTCTGGGATCATATCTCTTGCTAATTGATCTTTCACAATAAGAACTTAAATATATATATATTTTACAACCGAATTAAGGAGAGGCCACATTTGAATCTTTATTAGAAGTTATAGATGTACCAGTGAATAAGGATCCCATTAGCCTTACATAAAGAGGTATAGTAATCAGAGGCTTCATTAAATCCTTATCTGATTTTGCCTTCACAAGTTTATCTATAGATTTAGGGAAGAATAGTTCAAATATACTAACCATAGAGCTAGCTAGGTCCAAGATCTTGCTATGTAATCTTTAGTTCATTGTCAATTATACAATTTTCTCTAAAATGACATCAATTTAAGTTAAATATTTCTTAAATCTAAGAATCTTTCACCAACACTCTTTGCAATTGTTTAAACGGTATCACTAGCGAAATAGACGTGGTGAGTGGTTAGCTTTAGAAGGATTTAGACAATTTTTGGAGTAAAGTCTTGCACTCCATCAACATTCAAGTAGTGCATTTTACTATTCTACTTAGTCTGGAAATACTACAATCTCTTTTAAATGTGATTAATTGTAAAAAGATATAAAATGATCTAAAAAATTAATTAAATTTATATTGATATTATTAAATAAGATTCTTAGAATTTCGTATATTTATAAAATTTTATCAAAATAATTATAATTTATTCCTAATATATTTTTCTTCTTATAAATTGACAACATCCACGAAGACATAAGCTTTTTGCTTAACTTTCCACTTTTCATCCTCCAAGAATATGTAGTAGATAGCCTTTTTCTTTGGTGTTTAGGAAATCTTAGCCTTCCTCATTATCATATGTTTATATTGGTTAATATCCCATATAATATTTGCAGCTTTCCAAGCTTCCTCTAATGGTTGAGTAGATTACTTTCCATACTAAACTTGGAGAGATTGTCTTCATGTTCTCTCTTGTACCAATATTTATCCAGAATTTTTACTCAAATTTATCGTAGTCAACTTCGAAAGACTATTTTTATCTTTCTAATAATTATTTCTCATGAGCTCTGTTGTTAAAGTTTCTCAAAAATCTAATACAAGGACCAAGCTTTTGTGAAGTTAACTTATTTTTCTCATTAATCACAACAATGTTTCTTTCATTTTCTTCTTCATCTGCAGGAAATTCATTTTTAATTTCAGCTTCTTTGTCCATTTCAAAAGACTCCTTGCCAAACTTTAAGATTTACTCATCATTGTCAATATTTTCTTTGTAATAGTGATTGATCATCATTACTTCTTTAGATTCATTGTGTCATCTATGATTAGATTATAATTCAATTTCGCTTTTATTGTAAATTTTGTAGAAGAATGAGTAGTTCAAGCAATTATCTAGCATTTAAATCATTAATTTTACAGTTAAAAAGAGTGGGAAGTGCCATGATTCATGTCATATAATAGCAAGAGTTAATTTGTTATTGAAATTTCCAATTAAATGCTTTAAGAAGACTATTAGTTATAATTATGATAAATTGATGATATGGTGCGTAATTCTTAAATTATAAACTATGATTAAATAAAAAGTAAAGTCTTAAAAAGCCAACTTATTATGGACAAGTATAGTGCTCATTTAATAGATTGAATTCAATACATTATTTCATATAAACCATCCTATAAAATCTCCCATTTTTAGTATAATATTTCAAAATGAAATAAAGTATTCAAGTTACTTAGTTACTATAATAGTGAAGGTACGGGTTTGAGTTAAATGAAATGAGTAATTTTATCGTTAATTATAGAAACTTACTATGTTCCTGATTTAAAATTTTGATTCATGATCCTATTTACTATTTTCATATTGTATTTCATTAAGCCTGTATCTTCTATTATAACAATAAGAAATGACTTTCTTATAAAATAAATTGAATATTTATTTATAATAAAGAATAAGTAGCAAAAATATGCATAATAACAATACTCAAGATGCTAGATAGTGAGAAACCTGTAACTAATTGTGCTTTAAAACTTACATTATATACATTTTTATAAATAGAAAATTATAATATTTTTATATGCTTCTTTAACTTCTGCTATTGCTGTTTATTATTATTAGAATCGAAACGAACTTGTGTTGATCAGTCAGAAACAGGGAGCCAGGAGTCAGGCAAGACAATTCGGAGCCATGAGTCAAGCTAGGTTGTTTTATAAATAATAAGGTAGAATTTTTGGAATAGAGTGAAAGAAATTAATTAATCTAGATTTTATCATAAGTTTACTTATCTAAACTAAGAATCATTACTTTGATCTCACTCTGCTCTAGACTTATATTGCTTTTTTTTGAGTTCTAGGAAGGCATTAATTATGCAATCAATACCAGCATTACGCTACTCAGATGCTATTTTATCTTGCCTTTTACTAATTTTTTTAATAATTTCTCTTAACTATAATTATGGTAATTTTGCCTTCGATTACTGTACGATCATCATGAGCTATCTCTTAAGTCTCTTCATTGATTGCCATTATTAGTATATGATGCCCAATGCCTATATTGTTTCTTCTCCACAATATTTTAGCATGAATATAGAGATAAAAATCATTGGAGTTTGAGGAATTATGGGATTTTTATGAGGATTTAGGATTTTGATTTATAATAGGAAATTAATTAATTTAATCAAAAACTTAATATATTAAAAGGTATTCTAACTAATCAGACGTAGGTAGACCAACAGCACTCACATAAAATGTAAGTTTCAAAAAAGATATATTAAAAGTTTATATTTTAGCGGTCCTACCTGCTGGTAGGACCTAGGGTGTCAGCAGACTGAAGCTTCGCAAGGCTACACTTGAAGGGGACAGGGGAGTGACTAGGATGAAGATGAAGATGACGAGGAAGAAGAAGATGAAACTGCTTTTAATCATGTTTGCATTTTTGATAAGTTTAATATGTATTAGTATTTAGTTTAATAGATTAATTGTAATTTTAAAGTTTTCTGATTATAAATTATGATTCCTATGATAATAAACCAATGACAAGCAATGCTCGTTGGATCACATTAATTGGATTAGATCTTCCCTATCAAGATAGTTGGAGTCTCGATATTTGCCTATAAAATTTTAACAGTCAAAATATAAAATAATTATCATGCTTCCTTGAATTATGGTAAGGGTCTATCCAACCCATATAATATGAATTTACTTCATAGAAAAAGGGGTTTAAGGCTATAAAAGTTTTTAAGTTTGAAAATACATTATATTGAAGAATTATAACAGTTGCAGCTGAAAACAATTTTCTAGACGCACCATGAAATAATGATAAATAAAAAGAAAAATAGATGATTATAATCAATACTAATATGAATACTTTTAATGGCGACGCTGGAGGAGAACTTACACTCACTAAAAATGTAAGTTACAAAAAACATATCTAAAATTTTTATTTTTTAAAGGTCCTATCTGGCAAGAGCAGTGACTGACTTTAGTTGAGACTTCGCAAAGAAACAGAACCAGGATAGGCGCGATAATATTTAGTGATGGTGATATGTATTGTGGATAATATAAGAATGGCAAAGCTTTTTATATTGTTTTTTTCCATTTTATTTTCAAAGTATTCATATTATTATTGATTATTTTATAATAATCAACTGTTTCTCTTTTTATTTATTATAATATTCCTTGATGTTTATCTATATTTTTTATTCGTTGTGCTTATCAATAAAAGATTCATTAAAAATCATCGAGATTCATTAATTTACATTAGTGTATCGAGGTTTTAAATTATATGTGTTGTTTAATTAAATTAATGCTAATAATAGTAGATTAGTATTTATTTAAATTAAGCTTGTTTGAATCTGAATAAAAATAGTTAATTCTAATAAAGATTTTAAGATTAATTCATTTGAGTTATTAGGGTAATAATTAAAGTATACTTAATTTAATTTTGTGGTAAAAATGAGATGATATTTAAAAACAGAATAATGTTCTATATCTTTTCGGAATTCTCATAATTTTTTTAAAATATAAAATTATTTAAAAATACATTTTGATAAAAAATTGAAGATCTGTTGAAAATAAATTTTAATATTTCGATAGTCTAGAGACTCTTGACAATCACATGGATGTGAATTTAAGATTTGATTATTAAAAAGTTAAATTTATTTAAAATTAATTTCAATTATAATAAAAAGGAGGATTTTTAAGGCAAAAGTCTTCATTCTTCCTTCAGCAACTCTCAAAAGTTCGTTGGGATACAACTATTTAAAATGCTCAGAATATTAATTTAAATATACAGTCTGAAAATCTAGGAGAGACTCCAAAAGAAATATTTGCTCACTGTTTAAGAGAATATATGTTTCTTCCAGCTGATTATAGGTTTAAGTTCCTGGAGCTTATTAATTACAGAAATAGTCAAAGTCTTATTGAATTTTTGAGGAATTTGAAAATTCCTGTCCAAATTTGAATTTAAATGGACTCTTCCTAATTAGCCACGAGCTCTGTATTACCATTCCAGATACAATTTAGGTAAAATCAAGACTCTGCGTCTTATCTTCTATTTTATAACAATGATATTATCACAATTAACAGTGAGCTGATAAGATCATTGATGCGCATGCTCGCACAAGACCAGATGTTTTAACATCTTTGGGTCTAGCTAACTTGATCTTTGTGAACAAATCAAGAAATTTTTAGAATACTCGGTTGAATTGGAAAATCTTTACGCCAAAAACACTAGCGTAGCCTCAATAATGACCAGCTTTTACAAGCAATTGTTTGTTGATTTCTAAGTTGTCAGGTTCCTTGTAGAAACTCTATTTATTATTTTTAAAAAAAAAAACCGTTAATAAGAGTGATGATAGAGGTCATAAAATAGGGTTTATTAGAGGAGTTCTAATCGAAGTTGCCCATTCTAAGTTGTTTAGTATATCCTATTGTGCCCTGAGTTATGCTTAAATCGAAGACTGATTGAAAAAGTTTCTCTAAGGGATTAGGGAAATATTTAATTATAAGTTGGACTTTCTTAAACAAAGTTTGGACATTAATTTTTTAAAAGACTTACTTAGCTATTTGGCACTAATAACTGCATATGGTTTAGAAAAATGGAAGATATATAAAAATAATTTAAAAAGTTTTCTACTTAATGGTAAAAAAAAGTATGAAGATTGCAATAAAGTGATAAAAGGCTTTTGGCTTGATCACTCTTGAATTCTTTATTAAATGCTTTAATTTACCAAATCTGAAAATAATTCATATAAGATCAAAAATAGTAAGCCCTATCACAATTTCTGGTTAGGAATGTAAAAGATTGTTTAGTGTAAGATTTGTAAACTCAGGATATAAGAATGCCTTAAAAATATTAAATTATTAGAAATATTTTGAGAAATATAGCAAGTTTAAGTTACAGTCCTTCCAAAAGCCAAGCTTAAACTATATACATTAATCATCCAAAAATTGACTTTTCATCAATCTCGAAATGTGAAACGTTAAGACTTTGCTTACCACTTGCTCAGCCATCCACTTGGCAAAGTAGTATGGGAGTCCTGTCTTCATCATTGGCTAGAATGATTCTTTTAAACAAAGGGATGATAGGTAGTTTGTAATCAAAACCCCAAAACCTTTAATGAGATTTATAGGTGCTTTGATTAGTAGGGGAAAGTTGGAGTTTTATTAGGGTTAGTAGAGAAAAGGCAGGTTTTGTGAGTGATTAATACGTATTTAATAAATATAAGTTTAATTTAATCAAACGATTTTTATCTGCTTGTCTTTATTGTATCTCTTGAATCTAGCTTTCTTTAGTGGCTCAAGCATATCGTCTAAGGATTGTCTTTGATATGCGGTGGCTCTTAATATTATCTTCTCTACAATCTTCTTTATTTCTTAGCATGCATTATCTTTATTTATGTGCTTCTATGCTAGATTTATAGATTGTTTTTCATATTTTGTACCAAATTAAGACATACTTTCCATATCGCTTTCTAATATTATTTCAGCAACTGCCCAAACATCCCACTAAATAGAGCCATTTGTCCATTTTTCTCTGATTGGGAAGTAACCTGGAGTACCAAGAACCTTTGCTAAGATTACAATCTCTTATCTTAAGGCTCTATTGAAATAAATTACGACTAATTCTAAAGGGCAAAGGTTTTGCATAACATTTTCAGGCTTCAAATCTCTATTAACATATCCAAGCTAGTGAAGTTCCTATACACCCTTTATTATATTAGATAGAATATCATTCAAGTCATCTGGGTATCTGTTTTTATATAGATAATCTCGGAGAGTCATTTCAAACTTTTTTAGCCTTAGTGCGATGAAACCAAACCCTAAAATAGCACCATCTAGTTTGAGCAAGTTCTAGCAATTTTTTTTCTAAGTACAATATATTCGTTAGCAAACTCATTTTAATACTGCTCGTTTTTAAGGAGAAAGCTGAAAGAATACACCTTGTTGGGATAGTCATCAACCACTATAAGTTTTGCTTTAGCAGGTCCGCCTATATGTAAGTTGTTTTCAATACAACTGCTAAGGTCTACTGCATTTAGTGCAGGAATATACATGGCTCTCTCTTAAAAGCATTCTAAAAAGACATTACCAGCAGGTTGATTCATTAATTCTTTTCGCTTCTGCCTCTTGAGCTTCTCCTGTTGCTCTTTTTAAGTCTCAAGAGTATTAGATTTTCTTTTGGCGGGCACTAATTTCTGAGTCTCTTTAACTTAAATTAAGAACTCACTTAGGTGTATCTTTTGCATATGCTTCTTAACTTTAGCTGAGTGAGCATAAGACTTCTCATAAGTGGTACACTAGTACCTACCATCAACCTTATCATGCTTAAAATACATCATAGCCATACCAGAGTGAACCTCTTTCATATGTCTCTTCAAACTGGAATCGGTTGAGAAGAAACTTTTGCAGTCTTAGCATTCAAAAGTTTTTATCTTTTCAATCTGTAGAGGTTTCATGACTTCCTCAGCAACTTATATTAATGTTTTGACTCCCACTTCTGCTGACATTTTCTTGTTTTAAATTTATATGAAGAATACGCTTGCATCAAATACAAGAGCTCTCAGCTCTGCTTCCTTATCAATGTATATTAATTCTGGTTTCTTGGTTGAACCAAAGCTAAGCATTGATTGACCAATTCCTCAAAGTGCCGCTCTACGATTTAAGTTGATCGCCATGTTTAAATTCAAGTTTAAATTTCTATTATAAAGCTACTACAAGCATACTTACAAGAGCCCCTCTTCAAAGGAGCAATATATGTTAAAAATATAGTTTAATTTTAGGTGTACGCAACAATACTTCTCTGTAATTTATAAACTATAACTTTTATAATATCATGCTTAATATTTTTAATTTTGGTACCAACATTGAGAAAATTCAGATTGGTACTGGTACCATACAGGTTTTAAACCATTTTGGAATTTTCTCATTAAAACCTCATTAGTTTAAAACTAGGTACTAATTAAGTTTTGGTACCAATTAAACTTGAACGGATTTAGTACCAGTACTAATTAAATTTAAAGTATTTAAGTACTAATTTAATGGAACTAAATTGATAAAAATGGAGCTCCATCTCTGAAGATTGTTACAGCTTCTGCAAACTTTCTCCACTTATCTTTGCAGGGTTGATCTCCTATAAGATGCCCATATTTAATAGTAAGATTTTAAACAATAGGATCCAGAAGTTTATATATTAAAACTTGAATTTCATTAATAGGAAGAGGAACAAAGATGGAATCAATGAGTGCAACAATGAAAAGGGTGGAGGCCTATAAGAAATGACCTCAAGATTCAGGAGCAAGGAAGATCTCTATCGATACCTCACTTAAAATGTTAAAATGAATTGATGATAATCAACATAATATGCAGTTGGTCTATTCACTGATTTTCAAATCAGTTAAAGTTGCTATTTTGATATTCTTTTACAAACTTCTATATTTAATATTTAATTAAAATATACACAACATAAGGCACAATTAATTATAAAAATTGTATTATTCCTTTAATCTAAAATATTCTTTCACATACTGATAATACAAGTTTTATGAAATAATCATTAATTCTCCTTAAATTCTAATTGAGTACAATTAATGGGGGGGGGGAAGTTTCCTGCACTCGAGGAAGTTTACTGCACTTTTTTTATTTATATGTAAAACTTAATAAATTTTACATAAATAACAAGTTTTAACATTTTTATGACTCATTAATATGAAGAGGATATTTATACATCATTTAAGTAGTTCAAGAAAATATAGTCTAACATTATATAGGTATGTATAGAACAAGATAAATTGAATCAGAATTTTATTAACAATTGGATACAATATTTGGAATTACTATGAGTACCGAGAGAAACAATGTAATGGCTTAGAGATAGAAACCTAAAAATATCAGATTAAATAAGTCAGAGTTGTTGGAATCTGAAAAGAAATATTGAATAATTGATTAATAAATTAAGTATAGTTTTAACAATTAAATTAGTTCGGAAGTAGGTTATAGTTGTTATAAAAATAATTTTAATAATTAAAAATTTTTTTTTAAAAAAGTGCAGGAAACTTCCCTAAAATTTTTTCTTATCATAAACCGGTGCAGGAAACTTCCACCCCAATTAATTATGTATAATACTTTTAATAAGCTTTGTTGTTATATTCAGGATTCTTATTTTCACTCTTACTCTTTTGTTAATTCTTTATAGAAATATAATAATCTATTAAGTATAAAAGATGATTCATGAGTTGCTATATTAAATTATTTTTATCCACAAAAAACACAATTTAGAGTGCATAAAACATGTTTCTAAAATTCTATCTTGATATAATATATCTATAAAGAAATTAAAATATATAATACGTGAGGTCATTTAAAATTTTTAATAGTTAAACAGGAATCTCTGTATTATTTTAAATAGAATAGTATACTGAATAAAAGTAAAAAATATTGATGTTTATATTAAACTTAAAACAATTATATGATCATTGTTTATACGATATACTATATTATAAATCTTAATTAATAATAATATATAAATGCGTTGCTAAGTTTTAATAACTAAGCAACGGACTCGAAATATTATTATAATTTTAATATTTAAAAAATGGCATATTTTCTAATCAGAAAATAAAAGAGAATTCCTTCCAACGATGGAAGGTACCAAAATATCATTCTTAAAAGCTATACTCTGTGATGAGAAGAAAGCCTTTAAAAACTAAGAGATTAAATTGATAGAAATACCAAACTACCCAGAGATATCTGTCACTAATCTCTATGAGGATGCTATGAAAGATGAAGAGTTGGTAGTTTACCTTCCCAATATAAAACAGCTCTCCAACAAACTTCCAGAATGGAGCTTCATCTTTGCTGTACTTGGTACTTTGAGAGAAGGTTATCTAAGAGAAATAATTGAAGAAACTCACAAGAAACACTACTCTATTTCTCCAGAAGATTAAAAGAAGCAAGGCATACTCATAAGCGAGAGATGGCTTGCGGAGCTTAAGAAGCATCCTTATCTCTCTAGTAAGCTTTTATATATAACTTTGTAGGAAAATCTGGAACTGGTATATTCCTAATGAAAGAGAATGCAAAAGTTCACAGAGAGAAAAAGTCTCTAACCATTCATTAAGTTAGCAAGAGACTTTATAAAGAGGTTTAAAAACCTGATCATATGAATAAAGATGCTGGTGCTGGTTCAAATAGAAGAAACATGGGTCCAAGTTAAGCACCAGAGGAAGAAAGAGAAGCCGAATCCTTTTAAGAGTTCGTTTGATATGTGAAATAATTCATTCATTTAAGTCTAACACTTATTAATAAACATTAATTCTACCCTTTCTTGCACATATCGTAGTCTAGTCTTTACCCACTCTCTTGCAACTACTCTGTATGAGATCTACTGTATCGATTGGTAGATCATGCATTAAGTGATACAGCAATAACTTCTTTTAATGAGTCTTAATCTAACTCCAGTAGAATTCGATTCCATTAAATTGTGGACTGTAAGGAACGTTATACACAGGAGTTATCTTTAACTCATCATAAGCTTTCTTAGATTCCTTAGTCTTATGAACTGATAGGTTATCAACAAACAGGATGATCTCTTGATCGTTGTACTTATCTCTTAGTTTATGTAAGAACTCTATATACTGCTCTCTCTTAATAGAGCGAGGGGAATAATATAAGTTTCTAAGCCTGAATCTTCACTAATACCAGCTAAAATTGCATGAGCGACAACCTTTACCTTTTAATCATACACTTCTATATTATCATACTTCCTGTACCAAGACTTATTAATAAAGGTGTTGAATGTAAACACTGTTTCATCAGCGTGTATGAACTTGATAATATTATCTATAGCCCTCTGCATTTAATATATATATATATATATATAGTTTAAATTATTACTATAAAATGGCACTCACTGTAAATTAATCACTCTCTTGACTCTGTTGACAGTCTTGAAAGTAATACCATTCTTTCTATAAATACTTGCGATAGTTTATGGAGAGATGCGCATGTCAGGAAACTTCCGATGAAACATCACAGCTCGCTATTCAAGTGGGAAGTGTACCTAATACTTAATTAAGAGTCTTAGAATCACAGAGATAGTCAATATGCTGCTAAGAGAACTTTTATCTTCTTGCAGGTTGTTATCAAGAACCAGAATTTAAATGCTAAACAGCTTGCTAGCAGTGAAACCTTACAGTTGAAGCACTCTTACACAATAATTTTGCAATCGCACAATAATTTATCACTTGTTTAGTTTTTCTATATTAATACTCGCACCATATCTAAGCTTAAGCAGTAAATCTAAATATTTCTCATCATAAATAGACCCCAAAAATCGCTAATTTCTATTTTTCATTTTGCAAACTGGCCTAATTTCTCTACTAACCCTAATAAAACCCCAACTTTACCCTACTAATCAAAGCACTTATAAACCTCACAAAGGGGTTTTTGGGTTTTGAATGTTGATTCAACATTTCAATTGAGAATAAATGTCAATGACTATGAGAACAAAACTGGATTGTATTACATTACTCAAAAAGATTTCGAAACCTTTTCCGAAAATCTCAGATTTCAAAATTTATTGACCTAGTCTTCCATTGTTATTGATGAGCATAAATGGATTCTGTTTGAATGAGCTGTACATACAATTCTAATCCTTATAAAACATGTTTTTAAAGCTAAATAACTGATATTTATTACATGATCTAGACTACAAATGAAAAATAGTAAATAATTGAAACATTTTTATAAAACAGAGTAAATTGATTTTCTAGTGGTAAGCTCAATTAATGGCAATAAGAATTAGTACTTGGTAGATGAAATCGTAGTCAAGAGCATTAGGATTACTTTAAAAAACTTGATAACATAATTCAAAAGCATTGAAGTTCAGTACCAATCATAATTGTAGTGAGCAATTCCTACAAGATAATTGAGAATTGGTTGAAAAGTAGAGTGTAATATCCATTGTTTCTTGGTAGCTATAATGAGGATGTAGAATTGAAGCTGCTTTGGAGAGTGGTCTATGAATTAGAAATAAACATGAGAATTTGGCGTCTTTGTGCTATCTGAGACATAAGATCGAGGAACTGAAATCAAAATTTCATAAAATATCGAAAAGAATGGTGGCAATTACTTAAATATTGCTGACATATTTCATAGATTCTTTAAAATAATTTTATGGCATGACAACCTTTTTAATAATTGTCAGGCGTGGTAATCTAAAATGATATATTCCATAAGTAATTAAAAGTTATATAAAAGGTTTTAGAGGATTGTTCTAATTATCCCTATCAAATATAGAGGGTTAAACAATATCAATTTAAGATATTCAAATAGGCACCCTATAAAAATCATTTGGAATTTAACGAAAAAGCAAAAGGAATTAACAATACTGAAAAGGAAACAAAAATTTCAAAATACAAAATAAGAAAAACAATAATATTAAAAGTTAAAGAATTAATTTTAAATCATTAATAATAATATACTTAAAACCATTAGAAAAGTTTGTCCCCTTACAATTATTAAAAGGTAGTAAGGCGATGAAAATAAAGGAAATTTTAATATTTATAATAAAATAATTATTAAACATATAAAATACAATAACAGCTAAAGGAAGGTGTAACTTACTTGACTTTTATGAATTCGTAAATGCAGCAGAATCAAATTAAAAAATCTTAGCAGACTCATCATTTTGAACAGGGAAAAAACAAATTTTCTTATCTTACATCTCCTTTTGTCACTGCCATTCCAGATTACTACAATTCAAGAACAAATAACCATTAACAGGAGTGGAGATAAAGAGTAAAATGTTGAAGATTGCTAGTAAACTATTCAATTCAAAAGAGGATTAGAAGAACAGCACTAAAAGCATAGTTGAACTGCCAAATCAAATGTTATAGAATTTTGACATCAAACCCTTTGATACTTCTATGTTTGCTCCCTTTTACGAGACCATTTTTCTAGCTCGAACTAGTATAAGCATGAACCATACAAGGATATTAGGATATCTGAAAAAAAGTAACTTCTAGGGAAGCTTTCTCTAAGAGAGAGCGAGCATTTATCAATAATTCTTTATAATTTTCAAGTTTTAGAAATAAACAATATTTTTATATAACTCATTTATACTTAATAAAATTTCTAATAAAATGATTAAAATGATTTGATAATAATGTTAAGTTAGGTAAAGTGGGACAAAGTGAGAATATTTGCTACTTTTGTCACTCTTTTAGAAATTTCTGAATTAAATATATTGATGATTAAATCTTATAGTTTATTACAATATACTATGTATACTTTTATTTGATTATCTAATATTATCTTGATATATAAAAAGTTAGTAGGTTTTAATTAATTCTGATTATCAAAATTCTTGAATTAAACTTTAAAAAAATAATGCCTTAACAAAAATGAATTTTTAAAAATCAGGATTTTTGTTATCAGAATATAAAATATAACAAAAATTCTTGTAAATTAGCTTCTATTTTATTTATAATCATTTATATGTTAATAAACTTTAGTCATTTAATTTATCACAAATATAATACTTTTAATTATTAAGAAATATATCATAACATTTCATTTTTTCTATATTTAGTTAAAATTATTGATTAGTAATGTACTAGCAGATAAAATGCTTCGTTTTTTTTATCGTAATATCAATAATGATTTTTGTATATTATAGATTTCTACAATTTAATTATTGAACTTAATTTTGATAATTACAATGATGATTAACATAGTGAACTTGAGATAAACAGAGACTCTGAAACTTAAAAATTCAAGCTAGATATGGAGACATGGATTCTTAAGCAAAGTCCTATAACCACAAAAGATTACTCCTAAAGTCACAATTTACAGACTAGTCCACTTAGTTAGTGAAGATCGATGATCCTTAAAATTCCAAGTTGAATTATGAATTAAAATATATGATTTTTGATAATTCACAATCGACTTTAAGTTATGATTATTTTACAAGATTTTAAATTAAAATTCAGTTTTAATTCATTAATCTCTTGCATAACCCGGAGCATTTTGGAGCATTTATTTTAGCAATTTGACAGGAGTTGCCGTCCTCATCAATGACTCCAGTCCCCATCAATTTCATGACGAAGTTCTTATACTGACCTAAGTCTCAAAGATCCTTGTTCATCTGGCCAAAACCATTTAGAATTCTTTTATTTACTTCCAGGTATCTTTGTTTGCTCTCTCTCAAGTTTTACTCCACCTGCTTAATTTCTCAGATTTCTTTTGCCCTTCTTTTTCTGGATACAGTGTTTGTTTCATTGAGTAAACTGATCTCCCTTTGTGGACTATAAATATTTGTTAATGAAATAACTTTTACCATAGAAGCTCAATGATTCTTACAATGCCTTGGCAAAATCAGGCCTCATTGAAACTTATAATCTTTAGGTTTTATCTTGTTTTACTCTCCTTTTCCTCCTTGCATCAGTTGCCCTCGAATTTACTCTATACCTGTCTAAAGTCATTAATACATAAAAAATCAATATTTTGTTTAAATGGAGTCAGTCGCTCTGATCAGGTAGGGAACTAATAATGGATGGATTTGACAAAGCATATTCTAGAAAGTCCTCTACTGTCAAGCCTTCTATCTGGGGCACCACAGCCTCAATCACATCCGCTCTTTCAAATGCTAATACTTTATTATTGATTAGTATTTTACCTCTCTTTCTCCTTTAAGAATTGACTGATAAATGTACACGTTAGTGTATTGTAGCTAAGCTCCACATTCTAATATTTAAAAGTCGTATAAATCCTTTTTATTCCCAATCTTCTCCCTGAGCTTATGAACATCTACTAATTAATTTATGGTTATAAGTAGATACCTTTCTATTCAATATTACAATATGAGATTTGAATATAAATTTTTAATCATAATTTGATTTATATTTCTCTAAATATGGAGTATGTTAACACAAAAAATATGAATTTTAAACATCATTATTTCAACTCAATCAACAACAACAATAATAGCAATTACTTCACTTATAATAATAACAACAAATACAACAACTAATAAAACAACAATAACTACTACAACCAAAAACCTAAACCCCAATTTTTTAAAATAAAAGATATCATAAAAAACTTACCTGCCACTATTTTGGCAATACTACAGATAGAAGTTGAAATAAAAATTCCTAAACAAATGTGAGTCAGCAATAATAAATTTATAAAATAAATACATCTTTTTTATTAATATTGCTTTAGATTTAATTCTTGGTTTTAGATGAGGAAAAATATCTACACCATTAAAGAATGGTTTTTTCCTAGAAGAAATTATTTATAAAATAATCATTTTATCTTTAAAACTATTAATTAATAATTAAATTTAAAACATTATAAATATGGAGAGGATCATATAGATTGATTTTCGATTATATCTTGGGGTCCATTATAACTCAGGATATACTGATAAGGATCTGACTATTGATAATGAATATCTCTAAGTCACAATTGATTATAAACTCATCTACTGCACCTTTATTGACTAATAAGATTAAGAGAATAAAGAAACAGACGGCCTAAATCTTGATTATCAAATATTGACCTCCCTTGAAATACCCCAGTAAAGCATTATAAAGACTAAATAATGCAATTTTAGAAGTTTTTACCCCAGATCAGATGTTTAATAATCATTATCAAATATGATTGATGACTAAACATTATAACATGACATCCTACAAGAGATTTTACGATTACCATTGGCAGGCATTGGATAAAATTTCCAACGATGCCATAATTTGAAGATTTTATATAGAAAGCAGGGAATTGGTTAAATATTTAAATTTGTTCTATGATTAAATAAATTGTTAAGAATTATGGCAAATTGCTTTCATAAATAAACAGACAATCTTATGATAATACTGAAGAGTTTAAGAATTATTTTCCTTCAAGGTAGAGATAAATTAAAAACTTAAATTTATAACATAGTATAATGTGATAAAAACAAGCTAATTTATTTAATAAAATAACCTGACTCTTAAATCGCTTCATAAGTAATATTCATCATTTCACCAAGCAAGGACCATCAAGAATTTAAGGAAAATTTAGAAAAAGCAAAATTAACATCCCGATCAAACTAAAAAGTATGGGTCAAGCTGGCAGCACTATAATTAATTTTGAAATTCATAAAATAAATTTACAAACAAATAAAGCCATCAGTTATTTAAACTTACCTCTAAATTTAAACAAGAGGGAAATTGTTGACTCATAATTGTAAACTCAGTAAATTCGGATGTTTCTTAGATATAGACTGAATCTGCTACATATAAAATTAACTAAATAGGAAGCAGATGTCAATAGCAAGCGATAGCATCAGCCAGAGAGATTAAGCTGCTATCTATTATATATATATACAATTACTTCCTCAGGTTAAAGTACTTATTAATATTGATGAAAGCTCAATACGGTTTAGCTGATAAAATGAAAAAGCCCCAAAATATCAGTAGTGGTTTTGTGCTAATTCTTAGTGGTTTAACCAGATTGGTTTGATTGTAGTCTTCGGCAGTTATGGAAAAGTATTTTCTAACTTTTTAAAGTAAAAATAATAGTATCAGAGTCTAAATTTTTATTTTTTAACTAATTGAAACTCAACCTACTTGGGGGGAAAACGATATTCTCATGTTTGATAATATTTTTTGCCTTTGAAGCAGTTACCTTAAGAAAAAATTAAGCATTCTGAAGATATCAACATTTTTTTGGGTCCATACTAATTTGATCTTGTTCCTATCGAGAAATTATTCGCCTTAATTAAAAAAGGGAGTTTACTTCAAAAACTCCATTCCACATTTTAAGATTACAGTAATGATCCACAATAAATTATTTTGAAGAGAAAATTAGACCAATAAAAAGTTGAATGAGCTGACTTAAATAATAATGAAAAATAATTAAGAGTGGTATAAGAAACTATTTTATTGCAGATTTTTATTTGTTTTCGATTATCTTTGTATCAAAGTCATATTTAATTAATGAAGATGGATGATTTAAACTGACGAAAAATATAAAACTTTAAGTTTATTTAAAAAAATAATCAAGAATTTATTAAAATTAAAGACAAAAAATAATACTCTTGTATTTTAATAAGAAAATTACTATTTCAAATGAGAAAAAAAAAGTTTCTTTTAGTGCTTTTACAGTTATTTCCGCAAAAGATCTTCAAAACTAATTCAAAGGCTTTCAAAACGATATTTGTTTTAGGAGAAGTCCATTTAAAACAATTTGTCAAAAAGAATGCTATTTACTGAGTTTAATTATTAAAAATTACCGCCACTTCTTTCCCCATTGCTCTCCCTAACTTGGATGAGAGATCTGAGTTACGACTTCAAGAATAATAAATTAATTCAAAGTGAATTTTTGAATTCATTCATCTCAAATTGAACGCAAAATAATTCTGTAAGAGTAAAATCTACTTTTGTAAATGCTCTGAAAGTAACTATATTTGAATTTAATATAAGCGCAGTAAGTAGTCTATTTGTATTAAATGAAAGAAGGTCCAGTGAATATGTCAAGTATTGCAAGTATTGCTGGTATCACAGGTTCCGCTAGTATCACATGGATAAGGTATCTGAATTGAGGAAATTGCCTTAATAGCTAATAATTTTTAGAATTTGGGCATTAACTTTATGAATGATGATGCAGATTTTGTTTGAGATAGCTTTGAAGGAAAGACATATAATCCAATTATTGGTTTTATAATATATTATTAATGCTCAAATACCTGTACCTACCATTGAGCAAAGATTTTAATAATATTATCATACCAATGCAACCTAATTCACAATTGGTCCTAAATAACTATTATCAATTAACGAATTATGATATTTATGTAATGACGCAAGGGTTGTAATAAACTTCTCTTCATCTGATAAACAATGCCATTATTGTTCAAAAAAAGAGATACAGCTTAATTATGTCTTATGGCTTGCTCTCGGGCTAATTTGTAATGAATCCTTAAATGATTGAAATAAACTCTCCTTTTAGATTAGGAATGTTGCCTAATCTTTCGAACTTTAGATCAATTAGTGTACATATTGCTCTTGTTAAATAATGGAATAAAATAATATAAAAACAAATTATTGTTTTTTAATTTTTATTGAGAGTGAAGAGTTTTATGTCTGATTAGAGACAAGACGCTGATTTTTTGTCAAGTATATGGTATGAGCATTAATATAGGTTAATTTGCTTGAGGATAAAAACTGTTAAAACAAAATCACTAACTTCAAGTAAAGTAAGGTATTGTGTTAAGTTAAATTGACTAAATTTTGCTTGACCACTGAACTTGACATTTCAAGATTAAAAGTATAATTAAGAAACAACTTTTCTTTTAAATATTATAATATTTAAATAAAATTTTGAGAAACAAAAAAAAGGATAATTATCGAGCTAAAACTAATGCCTATCTATAAAATCAAACATTTAACCCAATATTGTACAATAAAGAAAATGTAAAACCAGGAAATTGTGTTTTTAACCAATTATCTTACATAGAATATTAAAGAATATAAACATTTAATTTCATGTGTTGATATTGAAAAATTTATATCCAGGGTTCTGACTAATTTACAATTAAATAATTTAATTTATAAAAGGAAATACCTCACTCAAAAGGTAAGATAACAAAAAATAGAAGCCATCTCACAATTCAGCAAATATGTTTTGTGTATTCTGCTATGTTAATAAAAATTACAAGAGCTCATTTCTATTATACAAAATAAATAAAAACACAATGAACTACACCATTCAAAACCCCAAAACCCTTTATTGAAGTTTATAAGTGCTTTGATTTGAAGGGAATTTTTTAGTGGTTAAGGTTATTAATAGGTTTAATGGGAAATTTATAGTAAATGTATTTAATTTAATCACTCAAAATGCACTTTTGGATAATGTTGGAGAGGTTTGAAGTTAATCTTACTTAACCACAACTCAATCTGCTCTATTGATATCAAATTCGGTTATTAAAAAAGAATTAAAGACTCATGCAAAAGGATCCAACACGTGAATGTCTACCTTTATCCAGATAATAATAAGTCGTTCTTAGAAATCCCTAGCTATCTGGAGACTAAGGGGATTCATAAAAATCTTTTTAAGCACAATAATTTCTCGGGCACCAATGCTTTAAGCATGCTCGGCATTAAAATAGCAGCGACTGATTTAAAAATGTCTAAGAACTCCTTGCTCTGCATCCTAATACTGTATTAATAGCAGAAGATGAAGATACTTTCAGCAAGCACAAATAAAAGTCAAGAGCAGCAAGCTCGAGAGCTCAGTCCGCACTATCTCCCTAAAAAACAAAATAAGAGATGTTAGTGGAGTTCTTAAGTATGCTTTAAAGTGGCAAAATTCAGGGAATGTCTGATTACGTAAAAATCTACTGGTAAAATGCATGCGATGTGGTTTAAATTCAAGAGATTGAAGTAAGTCTAAAAGGAATATTGAGACTTGCGACAAGATCAGGTCTGATAGAAAGAAAGATAATACCCCCATTTGAATCACTTTAGAAGTTTTTCCTCAGAGAAATTAAATAGATTAATGATACTGAGCCTAAAACCATTGAAAGATTTAAAGAATAAAGATATGCCGAAGCAGTGGAAGCTCTGTTTGAGGTCATCGTGCAAAAGGAGAATAAGAATAAATGTTGTGTGTGGCTCTATGGAAAGGCATATACCGGCAAAACTAGCATTGTGAGGATGCTCCAGCAAATCTTTGTATGTGATATGCTCTAAGAGGGCTAATCTCATTTTAAACTGCACGTGATTCCTGCAAAATTCAAGCATCAGATTGTTCTCATGGATTAAATGAATGACAAAGATTTCTTTAGCAATAATAAAATTGCCTAAATGAAGAGACTGTTAGAGGGATGTGGCTACTCAACAGAGATAAAATATTGCGAAGTAGCATTAGAGAATTTAGACAGCCCAGTTGTAATCACCACTAATTCTTTGCCGTACAATAAACTTAAAAGCATTGACAGAGAAGCATTAGAGACTCGATGCCACCTGATTGATCTTAGAGATGTGAAGAAAGATGAGACAAATAAAATCCCCTTTGTGACAATTGATTTAGCAAAGTACTTTATGGCACTTTTAGAGGAAGAGAGATCGGTTGCCATTCATTCATAGGATTAAAATATTAGCAGAGATGTGAGCAAAATGATAGAGCAAGAAGATGATGAAACAAGGTTAGAGTAATGATTGGAGACATTTCATTTCCATTCCACTTATATTCATTTAAATAAATACTTAAATAATAATTAATTATCAAACAAAACTATATATTAATCATTTTACCACAAAGACCTCTGGTTAAACAGGTCAAATCGGTCAAATGGTCAAATCCGAAAACACAAATACGGTAAAAAGATTAGAGTCACGATTGAAAATTAGACTATCTCCGCAAACCTAATGGAAAGGTAGGTGAACATTTTTTAAACATAACAGTAAGTACTTATGACCAATTTGATCTATAAGCATTTCCAGTAAGAGGCAGTTATAATTATTTAAATTTAAAATTTTAATTAGTATATCTAATTTCCCCAATTCAATCTATTTTAGCAATAATAAGGTACTGAGCATAATGAATAAGCATGGTTACATGCAATTTTTTATTCCTATTAAATATTTTATTTTTTTTTAGATTTGTAGATGAATTAATTTCGACAAAAACAACAAATACTGGACAAGTATGATCAGGGAAGGAATATGATACCAGTCATGAATTTGAAAAGGTATTAATTTTTGGCATTGACAATTAACATTTTAGAAAAGACAGATACAAAATCCCCAATGTAGTTGTAGCACCAATAAGGAATGTATCACAAAGCCTTGATGAACATTATGCACTAGCTGAAAATTTATGTCTTGGGGAATTAATGCTTGCGATATTTGCTCGCAATATTAATTTGAGACATGGAGTGGTTTTAATTGGCTTTTAAATTTGATTAGCTTAAACGAATTAAATCTATATTATAATTGTTCATATTTGCTCTACTCTAAAAAATTCTACCTAAACTATGTAATTAGATGATAGGCGCTATCCTCATTACTTTATAATTTAATAAATCAGCATTCTTTATCCTTTAAAATATTAGGAGCCACTTTTAACCTATCGTATTCATGTGCATTAACCCAGCTCTTAATAAAAAAATAATGATTTATAATGTGCCATGATTAGGGATTTGAAGATGACTTTCAATGTTATAGTCATCAATCAAATCTTTCTCTTCTTTCTAGATAAAAATAAAGCATTAATTTCACATCATAGATTTTAAATTTTCTTGACATCACTGTCAATTTACTCTTCCTGCTCTTCTGTCTCATCAATAATCTCAATAGCTTCTTCTTGAGTTATATTTTTGAATCGATTTATTGATTCAAAGACTGTTCTCTGATTTTTTCATTCTTTCTTAAATGAGTAATAAGCTTTGCTTTGATTCTGCCATAGAATATTCTCAATTTAGCAGCCAAGACTGGAGAGGGTATGATAAATAACATTTTCATTCTAGAATGTCTCTCTAAATCTTTTATCGTATCAAAGATTTCCTCTCTTTTTTCTTCTTGACTTCTTCTATATTTCCCTTCTTTATTTCCTTTAAGTAATTTAGGATCATTCTCTTGGACTGAAGCTATTAAATTTTCTAATTCCTTCTCTTGTTTCTTAAATATCTGATTTTATGAGGCTTTCTAAAGATGACATAGAATATTCTTCTGCAAATAATTAAGTAAAATAGTTTTGAAATTAAGATTTAATATTCATTTAAATCTATGAACATAACTTTTAAATATAATTTATAATGTTATATAATAATAATAATAATAATGAATTTAAATTCATAATAATTAGAAGATTTTTATTTATATATCCCTCAATTTAAGCAAAACATTTTAGTTTAGCTAAACAGACAAAATACTTTTCAGTCTCTTTAAATTAGTTTAATTACGAAAAAAAATAACCTGTATTTATTTAACAATGAAATATATAACTGTCTTATTTTACATTAATATTATGGTCCATAAGTATTCAAATTAAGCTTATTGTAAGGCATTAATACCTGAAACTTTCATTTTTAAAGAGGATCATTGAATTTATAGTTTTTTGCTAACTCATTTATTTTTTAGTTTCATATTTATTTACATCCTGATAATTTAATAATGTTTATATTTTATTACTTCCATGAATTTTCATAAAAATTTTATTATTATTTTAAGATTATAAAATTCTTAATATTAATATTAATAAAATACATTAAAAATGGGGAATTTGGTAATAATTATTTAAATATTTAACAGCCACGATCAAATAATATTCGTTTTTATTTAGCTGCCTTATATATTTAATACCGTAATTAAAGATACCTATTAACTTAAAGTATATTTAATTAAAATGGAGTCTGTAAATAATTTTTTTATATTTATTTCTCCAATTCAAATCTTATTTAGCGCAGTGTTTCTAGTTTTTGCAGCTGCTACTCCATATAATATTTTTTACCAGAACTCAGAAGTTTTCATCTAAATATTCTTAATCTGCATTTCCTCACAAGCAACATTATAGAAGGCAGGAGCAGCAAAAGATCTAGAGTAAATAATGATGAGCACAACCCATTCAGGAAGACTTCGATCACAGAATAACTTCAGCAAGTTAAGTCAATCAGATATACTTTGAAGTGCAGCTATTGGATGTAAAATTCAACTTTTGGCTTCTACATTATTTATCAATATCCTTCACTAGCTTAAAGTTACACACCACTTGACTTTATCTAGTAGCATTTAAGGCTTAATTTGTGTTTGCTGGTATATCTGCTTAATTTTAATACGATTCTTAATAAGAATCTGGATTCATTCTCACAATTGATGAAGGAACAGTCTTTAATACAAAATTTTCTCAACTTAGCAACTTCCTTAAGTCTTTACCATACTACTGTTTAGTTGAAATATAATGGCATTGGATTTTACATTACAACTTAAATGAAATTCGGTTCTACATCTGGCTAGTTATTATAAAAAATATTCAGATACCCCTAACTCTACTGCCTGACTGAGATCTTTAATTTAGATGATTTCCTATTTATTAAAACACTCTTAAACCTACATCAATGTTTTATTTTTCTTAACCTTACAATTTATTGATTGCAGCAATCATTTATCATGTCAATATTATCAAAAATGCAAGTAAATTACTATTTAATTAAAATAATACTTTGCGTAAAAACAAATAGATTTTCGAGTATTGACACTCTCCACGATTTAACAAATAAACAAAAAAATTGTTTTGTGCTTAAATTTAATAATAATTGATTGCAAACAATTACGTTAATTCTTTCACATAAATTTTAGCATTAAATATAATTTATAAAGGATTTGCTAAAGCAAGAACAGCATAAAGAATAGCTTTATTTGGATTATCAATTTCTTTCTTCGATCTTAATAGTGGAAAATCTTTCATCAATTTGTCTTAACAAAGCTACCATAGTATTATTAATAATAGGATCAATCTTTTTAACACAAGCTAATTAATATGATTGTAACACTGAAGGAGTATCAATTTTTACAGATACAGCAACATTAGTAACTTTGAAAAGTAAAAGTTGTTTGGTTATTATTTCAATCACTTTAGCAAACTGGTCTATTTTTGTTAAGATTCTATCTACAATAAAGATTGACAAGAGAATTAAAAGAGAATTTGTTAGCAAACCCAATGTATGAGTTATTAGATATGATGATAATGTCCTAATCTAAGAGAGTGATGGCATGATTATATCACTAAATCCACATTTTAGTTATAAAACTCCAATAAATATAATTTTTATTACTTTATAAACTGTCGTAATGGATACTTTTACTATTTCTTAATGCTAAGGCATAGAAATTGAGCATACAGAAACTTTGGAATTTTATGATACTACACCTCATATATGAAATAATTTTATGACTATTTCATAGTCGTGATACTTAAAATAAAACATCTATGAGTGGACTGAGATAGATATAAATTTTTTATTTTATAAAGGGACAAATTAATAAGTTCTCCCTCACTGAATAAACTATAAATTAACTTACCACCACTTCCAATACCTAACTTTTCATTTAAGAATCATAGTATATACCTAAAGATTATCTTAAAGTACTCCATCGTTAGGTAGTATTGCAGTTGATTGAGCTTTGAAGTTCAATGCTGAGCATAGTGTAATCGTGATCTCCCTTAAAATTTACATCAATGATGCCAAATTTTAGTGTTTTTTATGCCCTGAGTGAGTCCCAAAATTCTTTTTTTTTTAGAGTAACTCCGTTTAATATTTTCATTAATTTGCATTTGCAATAATTTTTTGTTTACATTATTTATAATATAGTGTGCGTTTTAATTAAAAAGAAGATAATTTTTTATTGAAAATATGAAAAATTGGATTAGTTTTTTTACTAAAAATTATGCGATATAATAGTCTTAAAAAAACAATTAGAGATATATTAACAATTATTTAAAAATGGATTGACTCACAAAAAAATAAATTTCACAACCGACTCCGGATATTTTTATAACAAAAATTTTGATAGAGTAGCTGTACATATCAAGAATAAAGAATATTCATGCACTGAATGAATCAGATTAATAAAAAATGGCTTCCATTATATCAAAACTCTATCTAGAATGCAATCCTCTCCATTTAATGACAGTAATAAAAATATTATAACTTTTAAATTATAAAAAATATGCATTATAAGGAGATTTGCTGATTTCTTAGAATATTTATCATCCTTATTTTTAATCTATTCGATCTAATTTGAATAATTTACTTAAAGTAATTACTGATAATAGCTAGATTGGATACATCATGAATAATGACAAAGATGAGATATTTTTTGGGTATATTCTATATCTCATGTAAACAAATAAAATAAGACTTTTAGATCTTGTTAAGAAATTAGGGAGAAGCTTCAATCTTGCCTTTAATAAACATTTTTGAAGCAAATTAGTTAATTGTTGCTAAACACATTTTAACTCAAGGAAATTTAGTATAGTCATTAAAACCTAATGGAACTTGATAATCCACAGATAAATCGTGTTAACTGTATGTGGAAGAGACCATTGGAGCAATATATGTTAAAGCTCAACCTTCCTTTATTTCTTCTGGGTCATAAATCAACTCCTAAACTATTTTAAATTTGACAGTGAATCAGTTTAGCAAGCTTGGACAAGAAAATTTAAAATGACTGCCTACCCAAACCAAGAATTATAAATAAATTAATCGACTGTTGGCTTAGCAAATTTATACTAGGTTGGGTAAACTAATGTGTCAAGTTAGAAATATGTCAATTTGAGAGAAATTAAGGTGATTGATTTTACTTTAACCTCCTTAAAAGTTACTTAACTGAAGTAGAAAATCCAAAATTCTAAGTTATCTTTGATTAAAGATGTGTTTTTGTTCTGGTCAGAGATACAATGAGAAAAGCATATCACAAAATTTGATTCTAATATAACCTATCAATCATCAAAATATTATGATATTTCTGATACAGGTGATAAATTACTTATCAGTTGTAGATTATGATAGTGTAAACATAAATGAAATATTCTTAATTTTAAACAGCAAAGTTTATTTTGCTAAATTCACAAAATAAAATCTTTATTTCTTTTGGAATTAAATCTTAAAAGTATAGAAAAAAAGTTAATTTTGATTTAGATTTAAACTGTAAGGCCTTTTCTATTTATCATTCTCTTTTTCTCTTAAAACATTAAGCATTGATAGTTACTATTTTATGTATGCTAAATCACAAAATAAATTTTATATTTTATCGTTTTATCTTTATATTTTTTAGTTAATGAAACTATGCTGCAACAGCAATCTTTAAATTATACTAATATTCTAGAATAATCAAATGAATGATTAATTTAGCAACTGAATCAATTCAGCAAATACTGGATCAGACTATCCATTGGACTTAAAAAATTCTCATACTGAAATTGTTTATATCATATCACTTAACATAGAAAATTATTTCAGATTTTAATTGGAAAGAAACTAAGACTATTACTAATTTATCATTTTAAGCTATGAATAAGGGAACTTGTACAAAATCTAGAATTGCTTAGGTAAATGGCTTAGCAGATCAAATAGTAGCAATTTGTTGAACTGCAGTTGACAATCATTTCATTTGCACAATGTATGTTCTGGTAAAATATACTTAATAAGTAAATCTGTCACAACCTTCAACTAATTCTGTTATCGTTTTGCTTCAGTTGTAGGTGATGAGGGAATTTATATTGTAAGTGTAAACACTTTTTTATGTAAATTTTAAGCATGAAATTGGTTGAAGAGTTGTTGATTTTAATGACCAACTAACTTGATATATTTTCATAAAGACAGTGAAATCTTCTTTTCAGCAACGGATTTTGGACCTTACTCAAGCAACTTTATTATTTGTGAAGGTGATTTGATAGACGATGGAGTGAATCCAAAATACTGGCTAGGATATTTTTCTTAATCAACAAAAGAATTTTCGACACTTAAACGTATTCCATATCAATAATAAATAAACTTAATAATATAGTTATACATGTTGGTTTTGGTATTAAAGAGTAATCTAAAGTGTAATAAATGTAGAAAAAAAGACATCCAAAATAAATGAAAAAATCAATTGTGTTACATAATTATGAAGGTAAACTCTAATACGCAAAATGAAAAACAAATAAACTGCTATAATCTTAGGATTACTTAGTAGATTTAATTTCAGGCTTTCAAAATTTAAATAACTTTGTTGATATTCATAGAATACATAGAATGGGAATTAATAATAATAAAAACAGAATAATGGCATTATTTTTATAGTTTGAAGATAAATTACAGATATAAATATAAAACTGCGAAAATATGGTTGCTTAAAAACTTCTTATAATCACCTTATACAAATTGTAATATTAATCATTGTTTATTTTATAGTTATCATTAGTTTTTTTCTGAATCGAACGAAAAAGTCTAAGAGTATAGATATTTTAACTGATAAAATTCTGGATTTTATAATGTAAAATCTAAAATTTGAGTGCAGTCCTCCTTCAATTACTAAAAAGCAGGACCATTTATTTTAATTATAAAATATTCTTGTACTTATCAGTTCTATAATAGTTTAAATCTCAATTATTGATACATTTTTATGAGAATATTTAATATTTTTAATTATAATAAAATAGTAACATTACTTACCTGATACTATATTTATGTTTTTTCATTCATTTCCATTTTTAATAAAGCATTATGAATATATTTTCAATTTTTAATTTTTTAACATATTTTTTTAATTTGAAAAATTCACGATTAATAATGAATATCTAAGTTATAATTTAAACAAGATTATTTTGATTATGAAACTAAAAATTAATTACAGAGTTTAACATTATTGAGCCTATGCTTTTGGCTTTTACGTTGAAGCCAATAAATTGCTTTAAATAATTTTTTAAATAAATTATACAGCATCTTTGTTTTATAAAAACAAGAAGATTCAATTTTTAATTGGGGAATAGCTTAATTAAACTCTGAAAAATTAAATAAAAATGGATTGAATTCCTACAAAATGAAAAGATAAAATAACAAGAGTTATTTAGAAGTAACTAAATCAAATAAATTTAATTTACTAAGATAATTACTTATAATCAAGCTTAACTTACTTAGTAAATTGAGAGAAAAGATTGCTGAGTTAATGGTCTCTAATCTAAAATAATGAATCATATATATATATATATATCGATTTTATAGCCTATATTAATGAATAGTGAGCTTGAAGACATTGACAGTTATGAAATCTCCTAATGAGACTTTTCTTCTTTATTTTAATAATTTAAATAGAGATAATATGCAAATTGTGGCTTCAAAAGCCATATCTCTTAATACATAGAATTGTTTCATTCATCACACCGACACATTCTAAGTCTTCATCTTTCTTCTTTAAAAATGAGAGTGAGCACTTTTTTATTGCAAAATCTTCTGAACTATTTAAACAAAAATGGGATTTACTATAAAAAATAACACCGTTCAATTAATTTTATCAAATGCCACTTATTTTCTATATTTCATAACAAACTGGATCAATGGCTATTTATCACAATATTTTAAGAAGTACTGAGCAAATCTGTGAATGTCTATATAGAGAAGATGAACACCCTTAGAATACTCAAGTTTTTATATTACAATTAAATTTACTTAGTAATAGAAACCTGTTAAGAGTGTTTGGAATATAATTACCCTAATTTATCTGAAGATTACAAAGATATTAGTGGAGAAACATAAAACATATTAGAGAGAGCTTGGATTATAGGAGGTGTTGATAGCTTATTTTTGCTCCCTGTCTCTCTTGGTATTAAAATGACATTTACCTACTATGCATTATTTGATAAAGGCTTTTCAACATTATAATGTACTTGACACTATTTTAAGAACACTAAAAATCACACCGAATGATAATAAATATGCTTGGACATGGACTTTGTCATATATTGCAATTATTACTTACAATTAAACTTTCTTTAACTAAGTTAAACTAAGCTAAAATAGAATTAGAGATGCTAGTAAAATTAACAATCAACTGCTTGTGAAAATTTTGAAACTGAAATAACCTTCTCAACATTCCATGAAAATAATTTGATAATTGAATATATATAGTGATCCGGAGAGTGATTAAGCAATTTTTTTATGTAGATTTATTAGGGAATGCAGATTCAGTAATTCTTTCTCAATAAGATAGTTCACATTAGACAATTCTGATGATCAAGAATAACTTTTATGACAGATTATCCGCTATTTAATAATGGAAGCAATGAATACACAATTATAATATCTATTTATGAAGGTTTCAAATGATGATAAAGAGCCTTTATACAACATTACAATAAAAATAAAGAAAAATAAGCAGCTGTTTTTAGACTTAAGTGAAACTTTATTTTAATCGCTTCCTTTATTACTACTTAAAATTAAAATTTTACAGCTTTAAACTTCATATATTTAGAGGGGGTTAAATAAATTATCTCTAGCCCAAATCTTTAAAATATTTGGCTTTTACTGCATGAATAGCCGCAACTTTAAATCCATTAAATGGTGAATTAATTATTAGTGGAACTGTACAAAGTTTTGTTTGAAATATTGCAAGTTACGAATTTACTTTTATAGCAACTGACTAATTTGGACGAATATCGATTATTTATAATTTTATAATTTCCTTTGTAACAAAAATAATACTGATATTACAGTCTCTTAATATATTGATTAGTAAATATTTAAGAATGGAATAAATTATCTTGTAGAAATGTATTTATCATAAACATATGAATATTCAAAAGAATAAACTATATTTTATAATATATATATGTTAGCATTAAATTTTATGACTATACTATTAATGATGCCTGGTTTTCTTGGGATTCTACTAATCTTTTACTAAGTTTTGATTTAATTTCGTTGATAACACTAATGCTGAGACTTTTTTTATATAAAAAATGCTTAGTTGGCTACAATACAGATAAATCTTTGACTTATATAATAATTGCTACTGCTCATATTTGTATAACTCATACAGACACTATTGACGATTTATTTATATTGTAGCATTCTACACTATGATGATGATGATTTTTAGCCATTGAATTAATTTACGGGAGGTTATCAACCGTTTATATGAATTAACATCAAACCTTTCAAAGTACTCTCGGACAAACACTTGACTTTCTGAGTTCCTATGTGCTTTGTAGTAAAGGTATTTCTGTGTTGGCCCAAACCCCAGGTTATCTCGATCAGTGCAACTTCCAATTGCCCCTTCCGGAGATGTTTATCTTCTGTTCGGCTGATTGTTGGCTTTCTCTAGTTCTCTGTTTCTAAAACCCCGGCGTTAGCTCTCAGGGAAAATCCACAGTAGTTTTTACCCGTGCTTAGTTTTTCTTCTGGGATACAGGATCCCTTTTCCAAGCACAGTAGACTCATTGCATTCTACACTATCACTATAGGAAAAGCCTCATTAAAAAGATCTTATTTCCTAAAATGAATAAGAAAACATTCTTAGTTAATGAGAAGTTAAAGATGCCGATTAACTTTCATTCATCACTGACTTTGATGCAAAAACAAGAATTATAAGTTTATCATCTGAAGAATTAGTGATTGGCACAAATTTGATGGAGCTAGTAGGGCCAGACATTATTGGTTAAGAGACATCTATTCCTTTTACAATTTAATTTCTAAGTAATCAACTGTATTGATAACGCTTATTTAGTTTGCAATGAGACTTGCTATACGTTTTTTACCGATGTGCTGAATAATTTTGCTTAAACTGCAAAGATTAGAAATATTTCTATAATAACCAATGGATTTATCCATACCCTGATCGAACGTATGACGAACCAAAAAGATATGGAATGTGATTTTCGACCAATTGATCGTTGATTAATTTATGTACAGATAGCTAAAAGTATTTTTTGGAATGCTAAACTTGTTATTTCATACCTAGAAATAGATGGCTGTTTAGAAAAGTTTCCTGATAACTTCTGGGGTGATCTCTCAGTCTTGCAATGCTAATATAATATAATTAAGAAATTAACTCAATTTAATACTAGAAATAGATAAAATACCTTTTCTTTTGAGCTTTGATTTGAGATAATTATTTGAACTACAGATTCATACAAATACTCTTTTAATCACACAGCATCAGAAGTATAAGCTTGCAGTAATAATTTACTTATTGCTGATAATACTTTAGAGAGAAGAGGCTGAGTTTGGAATAGATATTCAAAAATTTTTACATGTTTATGTTGCAGATGCTAAAATAATCCTCCCATTCTAAACAAATTCTTTACTTAATCATTGCATTTATTGAATATATGATTCATTTCCTTCTGAAAAGTTAATATGATTTTAAGATGTTTTTTATTTCTAAATTAAATAATTTCTTTTTGCATTAATTCTCATTTTTAAGTAATATCTTTGTAATTAAGCATGGCAAAATACCATTAACTTTCAGGCAATGTACAAATATACAGGATTACTAAGATTTTAAGCGCCATCTGTTGGTGCTACATTAAATTATATATTAATCTCTACTTATAATTCAGCGGTAAGCATTGATGCTTTCTACCCAAAAACTAAATCAATTTCTACAATTATAGATTTCAATGTCATTTTTGAGTGATCTTTATTAAGAAATTACTACTAGAACTTACTACTATTATCTTTCTTTCTTGACTTTTATTTTTAATTCTACTCTAAGTAATATAGTCAATTCTATGAAATACGAAAAAAATCTGTATATTCTCAGCTAATTGAAATAAAATATTGAATTTCATTCTTAACAAACTTTCAAAGACTGTGACAATTATTTTAAAAGCAAGATATAGAGATATGATAGTTGGACCTCATAACTTTGATGGAGTACTTTGGTAACCATTCTGACTAGAAATTTACTATGCAGTAACAATAAAGATAACTATGCTTACGCAGAGACTGCGTCACATCCTTATACAATTGGATGCCAAGGATCAGTAAATGTAAAAATATTTTGAGGAAACCTGTATATTTACTTTTTGTTAAAAATTATACCATATTAAATAATTTTAGGCGTAGTATCATTTACGAAAGTTAATTACATATTTATAATAAAACGGGCCATTCACCAAATAATTTTTTTTTGGTTACTAATTAATAATAAAAAACTGGCAATTTAACCCTATTTATAAGATTAAATAAGAATACCTGAGAATGATTCACATTAGTATATGAAATTATATATTAAGCGAGTATAATTAAAATGGGGAGACAGTTAAAATTAAATCAAAAAAGAGTTTAAATAAAATTATGATCATCTCAATATAGATGAGTTAAGATGCAACAGTCACTAGTTTGAATTATATTTGAGTAGATCCTTATTTAAATTTAATTAACTAATCAACTAACTAAAAATGGAATTTTAGCTTTTTTATCATCTTTTCTGATTTTTTTTATTTTTGTTCATCGATCAAGTAGATGCTGTAGCTGATCTTCAAGTTTTTTCATAATTTTCATAGATATCTTCAGGGTATCTTCAGGATATCTTCCTTAAAAATTTTAAAGTGTGGAGAGTGTGGAGAGTATGGAGAGTGTGGAGCCCAATATTGACAATAATAGTAGTAATAGCACTAATAATCTCAAAATCAAGCATTATTATGAGTCTGGGATTTTTTCAAAAACATCTTGTTTTTCTAAAATTCATAGATGTGATGTCTAATGTTGAAGATGATGATGAAGATGATGTTGATGAAAACTAAGAAAAAATCAGTGATGTAAAATTTTGAAATTCTCTAGAATTTCAACCAGACTCATAATAATGCTTGATTTTGAGATTATTAGTGCTATTACTACTATTATTGTCAATATTGGGCTCCACACTCTCCATACTCTCCACACTCTCCACACTTTAAATTTTTGAGGAAGATATCCTGAAGATACCCTGAAGATATCTATGAAAATTATGAAAAAACTTGAAGATCAGCTACAGCATCTACTTGATCGATGAACAAAAATAAAAAAAATCAGAAAAGATGATAAAAAAGCTAAAATTCCATTTTTAGTTAGTTGATTAGTTAATTAAATTTAAATAAGGATCTACTCAAATATAATTCAAACTAGTGACTGTTGCATCTTAACTCATCTATATTGAGATGATCATAATTTTATTTAAACTCTTTTTTGATTTAATTTTAACTGTCTCCCCATTTTAATTATACTCGCTTAATAGCTGAAAAAAGAATGAAACACTAAAATCATTTAATAATTTATTTCCAATTCTCTATTTCTGTATGTTGATTATTATTTTGTTTACTAATAAATTAATATTTAAAAAATTACTATGAAATAAATTCTAAAATTAGTATTTTTGATTTCTGTGAATATTCATTAATCCCAATCATCAAAGAATTCGATATATTTCTAAGAATTGAGATTGTTGTTTTACCAGCACCTGATCTTACCAAGCATAATAGAATTTGGTTGTAGGAAACAACATTCTTTTTATTTTAACTGAGTCTGAAGTTAAAGCAGGAATTAAATCTTAAATTTGGATAAGTTATTGGATTTATTTTTACTGTCCATTTAATCCATGACTTTTGTTGGCTACTATTTAAAATAAAAATTTCATTGTAGGAAGATCCTTTATGAAAGTAAACTCATTTTCTTGTATATTAGTTGGAAAATAAATAAAAATGATGATTGAAATTATCCTTTAAGCACCTATTTGAATATCTTGAATGGTATATTAAAGTAAGAAATGATATATCCCTACAAAAAGTGTTTATATTTAACAATGATTTGAAGTTCATTCAAAGTGATGTCTCTTCTGAAGGTTGCATTCAAATATTAAAAGCATTGAAATTTTTATGGATCTTTACGAATAATCATTCTTTGAGTATCATATAAGCTCTTTCTATTGTATCTTAAGAATTTAATATCAACCATCTCGTTTATGATAATGTATTACTTGTAGTTTAAGTGAGTCAAACTTTCTCAATCACCAGCACTAACATGGATTCTTTCAGGCATGATAGAACTGATCATGTGTCTTTCTTAGTTGAAAGCCTCTGCTAAAATAAAACAGATTTAATTGAAGGGTCTTTTTCTCAGTTTTAATGTATGGGATTAGTAACAATGTGTTTGTTAAGGAAAAATATCCATCTAGCCAGTAAGTTTAGGTTAAAGAGTAGTGTATCTAACTCCTGATCATTAAATTGAAGGCTTTATTCATTAGGTCTTTTAGGACTCTAATAAAACCCCCAAAACCCTTTCAGTTGTTTGATTGATAAAAGTAGACTATTATTGCATACTTTATTAGGGTATTAATAGGGTTTATGTAAGGGTTTAATGTTTAAATATTAGTAATTTAAGTGAGTGTATGCGAGATTGGGGTCAGTTTATGACAGTGAATATATTTATTTATTGTTTAAGTTGCGTTATGGGTGCGATGATTATAGTGATCAACTCAAACCTATTCTAAATTACACATCTATAGCAAGACTGCTCCATAAATCTCCTGCAATTGTGAGGTCTTACTGTCTATTAGCAATTAATTTAAAGAGATAGCAGCTTAATTCTAAGCCTAACAGACCCTTAAAATTTTAGCGGCATCATATTGAATATTTTATTAATGATAAGACTCTTAAATACTGGGGTCATTTCTCTAGAGGGCTGTGATGTTTCATCGCCAATTTCCTGAGCTTCAAATCTTTGCTTAATCGATAGCTAACATTAATAAAAAGAATGGAATATCTTACAAGACAGTCAATCACATTAAGAGAGTGATTGACTTTAATGCTCCATAAGACTTATTTAAATTATATATTCGATTAAATGCAGAGGTCTTAAGAGCATAATATAAAGTTTATACACGCTGATGAAGCTGTATTTACATTTAATACCTTTATATCAAGGTCTTGGTACAAGAGGTATAGTAATATAGAAGTTTATGACTAAAAAGTTAAGGTTTAAACTCATGCTATTCTTGGTGGAATAAGTGAAGATAGTGGCCTCGAGACTTATGTTATCCACCCTCGTTCTATAAAGACTGAATAATATATTAAGTTCTTTCAATAACTCAGAGACAAATACGCTGACTAAGAGATTATTCTGTTCGTTGATAACTTGTCAGTTCATAAAACTAAAGACTCAAGGAAGGAATATGAAAGGCTAAACATAACACCTGTATTTAATGTTCCCTACAGTCCTCAGTTCTATGGAATTGAATTATATTGGGGGTTATTGAAAGGTCATTATAAGAAATTGCTGCTCTACCATCAGATACATGATTTAAAGATAGATACAGTAGATTTTATTAAGAGAGAGTCAGCGATTATAATGATAAAGTATGTGCAAGAGAAGGGAAGTTTTTGTGTAAATAAATAAATTTTAGATTTAAACGAATGAATAAGTTCACATATTTAATTTACTTGTAAAGGGATTTGGCTTCTCTTTCTTTTCTTCCTCTTATGGCTTGTTTGGGCCCATGTTTCTTCTCTTAGCGCTATCTTCTGCATCTATGTTCATCTCGTCTGCCTTTTAGAAATCTTTGAAGAGTCTCTTACTCAATTCATGCTTTACTTGAGACTTTCTCTCTCTGTTTAATTTGCTGCGCTCTTTCATCAAGTATATATCAGTACCAGGTTTTTCTATAAAGTTAGAAAACTAAGCTTACTTGAGAAGAATGGATGCTTCTGCAGTTCCTAGAGCCAGGTCTAGCAGATTTTAATACCCTGCTTCTCTTTTTCGTCATGAGAGATGCTATAGCGTTTCTTGTGAGCTTCTTAAATTACTTCATTTTAGTACTCAGATTTCAGAGTTCCTAGAACACCAAAGAGGAAGTCTCTCTCTGCCAACTTATTAGAGAGCTGTAGCTTTGATTGAAGGTAGATAGCAACATCTGAATCACTCATAGCATCATCATAGAGATTTGTTACTAATATTTCAGGGTAGTTAGGATTTTCAATTATCCTAATTTTAGACATAAAGTTTTTTCTCTTCACTCAGTAAGCCTTTAAAGAATGATATTTTTGTTCCCTCCTGTGTTGGCAAGAACAATCAAAATATTGTTAACAAGTTAGTTATAAGCGAAAACTTACCTTGCTATACCAAGTATCTGTAAAGGTCTTCTTTACTTCTGAACTTTCCTATTAAATCTTTAGATTAAATACTCTTAATTGCATCATTCATAGACTCCATCTTGCTTACTTTTTCTAGAAATGTTAATGGAAAATTTAAAATTATGGATATCCATTCTAAGTTTATTAAAATCTTACTACCAAATAGGGAAGACCTACTGGAGGTCAACCTTGAAAAGATATGAGGAGATATGAGGAGAAGCATTGAAAAGCTTGCTCCAAGTTTCACAGATTGATTTCAATTTTTATCAATCTATCTCCATTAAATTGCTCTTAATAATGTTTAATTACTTTAGGAGGTCCTCCAAATTAAGTTCAAACTTTATTAGGAGTTATATATTAAAGTTAAAACTTAATTAGGAGCATCTTAACTTTAAAAATGTTTTATAACTTTACCTCCAAATTAAGTTCAATTCTGATTTGGAAGACCTCCTAGAGAAACAAAACTTCATTAGGAGTATTTTAATTTACTAAAATGTTTAAAATTCTCATAAAATATGTCAACTTACAGTCTTTTATGGTTAGTTAATTTTCTTACCTCTCAGCAAAGAATCTACCAGAGTATCTTATACTCTACTATAATAGTTTATCAAGGTATATTTTATCATTATTATAATAAAATATAACAGCAAACTAAAATGAGCGCTAACCTTTTGAGAAGAGCAGCATTACTTGAATCAAGTCAATAAAAGTTATCATTGAGTAAGAATTTATATATTTACCAAGAATTATTAATTAATCAAGTTTTTCTCAATAGTATTTTATTATATATTTACTAATTAAATAATTAAAACCGTACTCCAACCCTAACGATAGATTCATTTGGGTTAGAGTGCGATAGAGTATGAATTAAATAATATATTAAAAAATTAATTAATATCACATATCGTTTATTATAGATTGCACATAGATTAAATTAATAATTAAGTTATTTATAATTTACAGTTTTTTAAAAATAATAATTGATAAAGTTTAAAAATTCAATCAGTTTTTAAGTATGATTTATAATAAAACTAAAATGATATTAAATTGAATTAAAATGAAATGATGTTTATTACAAACGATATGTGATATTTAATTAATTTTTTAATATATTATTTAATTCATACTCTATCGCACTCTAACCCAAATGAATCTATCGTTAGGGTTGGAGTGCGGTTTTAATTATTTTATTAGTAAATATATAATAAAATACTATTGAGAAAAACTTGATTAATTAATAATTCTTGGTAAATATATAAATTCTTACTCATTCCAGCAACCAAGAAAGTAGAGACCAGAGACGCTTGTACTCACTGGGAGCCTACTTATGACACTTTGACCAGTCTAGTTTTGAGATTTAAATATAAGTTAAGTAGGAAGTTATCAAAGAAGCTTTGCAAATTGAGGAGGAGGTTAAACAACCCTCCATAGAGCATTAATAAATACCAGCCAAAGTTGACTATTAATGCAAAGAATGCAATAAAGTTTTCCCTTACAAGTCAACTTATAAGAGACACTTGAGAGATATACACAACAATATGCCAAGGTTATATCTCAAGTATTAAAAGAAAGATGGGAAGTACGTCTGCGAGTTTTGTGAGAAGCCTTATTCTCATACAAGAGATCTTAAAGTGCGCTTAAAGAAAAAGCACAATCAAAGCTTTGTGTTTATTCATGAAACTATAGGTAAAAGATTCCTATGAAAAAGAAGGTCAAGAAATTCTTCCGAGTCTCTTAGGGTTGAGGTATAGAAGTAAGCAAAATTAAGTAAGCTGACAAGAACCTCCCAGTCTCAGAGATCAATAAAATCATGGTTAAAATAGAGGCAATGAAGATTCCCTTATTAAAAATTATTGACTTAGATTCTTGCCTAGAAAGCTATCTCACTCTTGAAGATAAAATAGAGAAGAGAGTCATTATTGATGACTAATATGCTTAAAATAAATATCCTTTTAATTACTTTCTTGCTGATCACAAGTTATAAATGGAATTTGCTAATGAGTATTATGCTCTTTAATAAGCAAAATTTAAAGAGTGCAGGCATATAATTCAGCTTGATGCCATTTTACTTGGAAGAAATCATGTAGCATTTAGGCTTCCCCTCATTGAAATGACTTACAGAGATTTTTAATCTGACAACAGATGCCAAAGGTAAATTGGCTAGATAATAAAACAGATAGTTGAGGAAATAGAAGAGCTTCACAAGCTAGGTTACGTTCATAGAGACTTAAAGTAAGAAAATATAATGATGGACTTTCAACTTCTAAGAGCCTATATTATTGATTTCAACAGGGCTCAAAGAGTCGAAGCCACTGCGCTAGGAAATGTACGAGGCACTCCTGGATATTTCCCCGAGAGAGAAGATTGGAGAGATGGGGATATAGCGTGGGATATATGGGCATTAATAGCAATAATAATAGAATGTGATATTCCAAGGAAAGATTACTTTAGCTGTAAGAATGAGAGAGATTCTAAGTAAATAATAAATCAATATCTCGATAAAAATAAAATTAATGGATGCCTCAGAGAGCTTGCATACTCTACAATAATCAAACCAAACAATGAAACTGAAGTAACGCAAGATACGATCAAACTAAAATTTAGAAAGATCAAATTCAGAGAACTGCCACATGATTCTTAGCTTATGTTTGTGTGAAATATTTTAAAAACTCACTTGTTATACTCACTTTAATTAGTAATATTTAAGCATTAAACCCCTAAATAAACCCTATTAAAACCCTAATAAAGTATGCACTAATAGTCTACTTTTATCAATCAAAAACTCAATCAAACTACTGAAAGGGTTTTGGGGTTTTGAATGTCCCACTCTGACTTAATATAATTTAAAGAAGGAAACTTTCAAGTAAGTTATATGATTTATCAACTAAAACGTTGCATACTTATTATCCTCAGCCTTCTCTAAGAGATATATAAGTGTATCTTCTTAGAAATCAAGTGTGATTGAATTTCTCTAGTAACTATCGCTGTCAAAGTCTAAGCTTTTATATAAGTTATGTTAAGTGAAGTAAGCTACAAAGGCTTCTTGATGAGTTATCAACAGTTCTTTGTCTTCAATTGCTGTACCATCTTATACAAAATAAGATTTATTTTTCTATCCTAAGGTTGAATAATTATGAGTTTAAATTAATTCCAGAGATAAAGCCTAATTAAAGCGAAGTTTAATTTTAGTACGGACTTTGATACTTGCTCATTAACATTATCCCTGAATCAGATAAGCCTGTATTTTAAATATGTTGTCTGTTGCTTGGCATCAATGGCTTCTTATGCGTTGTAGTTATTATAAGCTGAACAGACATCGTCAGTGAAAGCAAATTCTTCAAAATTTTTCATGTTAATTCACTTTAAAAGATATGCTCTTAAATCAATATCATTTTATATAATAAAATCTATTATATTTATATTATTGGGAGTTTAATGCAATTTATTATAATGTTGATAACAAGTTTACTGTAATTAAGTTAAATACTATAATGAATTAGTAAATAAAAATGTATAAATCACCTCCATAATTGATCGCAAGTCAAGTAATGAATTAATCTGTCTAAGAAGATATACATAGTGTCATAAAATATAGTTTATATTAGCAGATTATATTATAGTAAGTTACTTGAAGAATATTAAAAGACTTATGGCAAGGAGCTGAGATATGTTGGTAAGCAAACATTGAAGAAAGTATCAATTCATAAAAATAGTTGATTGATTTATTTATAGTGGTTGAAATGGCAAATGAATTTAAACTTAAGCAATTCAATAGCAGATGGGATGAACTTTTGATGAAATAAGAGGAAAAGAAGCAAGAAGTTGAACAAGTACATATTTTAGAGAATTAATAATTCAATTGAGCATGGGATGAGCAGACTTTGCAATATCAAGTTGATTATAAGAGATAAAAGGATAAACTTGAGAATAAACATGCTAAAGAACTCGAAGATAACAGAGTCAAACTAAAGACTGAACTGTTTACTATCCCTAAAGCTTCTTCTGAGCTATTAGACATGAAGAAAATTCAAGAATAATTGGGACTATAAGGAGAGTAAGATTTTTAGATTATAATTTTTATAATGAATGTTATATTTACATGAGCACACATTTAATGCTAATGGAGATAGACAAAAGAGAGAGTAAAAGCAATAAAATTATTAATTTAACTGATATAATAACCTAATTGCTTTTACTCTAATAAACAATAAAATAATTGGATTGACTGCATTTTGGCAAAAGCTTGAAAGATTGGCCATATTGCACTAAAGAATGAGAGAGCAAGAGCAAAATAAGTATTACTGACACATATTTAATTTAGAATTTTGGTTTAAACTTCTATCTGTAGTATTGCCAAAATAGTGGCAGGTAAGTTTCTTCTGATCTCTTTTAATTAAAAAAGTTTGGGTTTATGGTTTTAATTGTAGTAGTTTTATTAGTTGTATTTGTTGTTTTTATTATTATAGGTGAAGTAACTGTTATTATTGTTGTTGAAAGAGTTGAAATATTGATGTTTGAAATTCATATTTTTTGAATTAACATACTCCATATTCAGAGTATATAAATCAAATTATGATTAAAATTTAATATTCAAATCTAATATTGTAATAATAACTTCAGTCATTTATAAGTTTTATGATAGAATGGTTTTAAGATAATGAAACATGTTTAAGGAGCTTGTAAATCAATAAAATCTTGAAAAAAATTATTATTAAAAAGAAATTAAATGGTGGTTCTCAAGATAGGAGTAAAATTTATACCCTTAGCAATTCATTATCAAAGAAATCTTTCCAAAACACAAAGTTGTCACTAAGTAGAAGTGGTAAAAGATGAATTAAATTTTCTAAACTATTAACTTAAAAAGTTAATAGGTTGACGTATAGGAATTATGATGAAAAGTCAGAAATGAAACACTTTCCTAGTAGCCAGTCGCTCAACCATAATTAAGAGCTCCATCTACCCGCTGTTAAGGGAGATGACTATTTAAACAACCAAATAGAGCCACTACTGTAAGATCTTAACCCACTACAAAAGAAAAAGATCCAATACTGTGCAAATAAAGGACTCCTATAATAAAAATTAACCTTTTACTAAGCTAGTCTATTAGCTAAGTAACTTGATGAAACCTAGATGGATGACAAATTTTTCTAACAATTTGAATAAACCATACAAAGAGAAAGAACAATCCAACAACAACAACAATAATAGCTACAGGAGACTCCTACTTCTATTCCATTTTGCTAATAGAGCTAACAACCTTCACTTTTTTAATAAAATAAGACTCAAAATATATTTTCCTAAAAATATATAGAAAAATTTAGTCTTCCATAAACTAGCCTCTAACCTTATATTTAGTAACTAACTTTGAAGTCATAGCAAACCTAGTTCCAAACTCAATGGTAGAAACCTATATTTCCTTAATCATAAGCTAATACTAACCATGGTTTCCTCCAACATACAAACAAGCCTCTAGTTTATCAAGATCTGTTTAACGTAGACTTCAAAATCTTTCCAACTTCAATATAACATATAGATTTCAACTAGAAACCCTGAGACCCGACCCACAAAGTCCCATTGAATTGTTTTCTCCTGAAATTACAACTTAATAGGAAAAACATACCAAAATTAGGGATGACGTATTTCCTATACTAAATATGTAAAGGAGAGACCACAACTTAACAATAAATTTTGACAAAATCAAAAAAATTAGGCAGTAGAGTAAAATATCTCTACACATGACTAGTAAATAGAACCAGTCTCCCCAATTCATCAAAAACCTCTTCAGTCACAGAATGAACTCATCAATGACAAAAAAAGGACGTAATAATACATAGGAATACTTAGAAACCTGGAAAATTGATCATCTTGATTAACCCATAGACAAAATAAATTACATAAAAGTCGACAACCCGATCAGATTTACATCAGATAATGAGATCTAGAAGAAAGAAAAAATCTTATTAATATTTAAACCTGAAATTAATAATAATAATAATTACTCAGGATCTAATATCAAAGCTGATGTTATTAAAATTCGAAACTTGAACAACTAATAATAGAAAATTCGTAGTACTATAAATGCTTTCTCCTCACATAGACATGTGCTACATATCAAATAGGTCAAGTCACTCTAATTCTCATTGCAGAATCTGTCCTTTTCTAAGGAAATTCCGACCCTTCACAATACTTTTTCGCTAAGTAAAGTGAAATCAATCAAGAATAGGCTGACAAGAGAAACAAAATCATCAAGAAGAAGAAGAGAAAGTGAATGCTTGGTAGTAGTTCAGAGTGTCAAAATTGAAGACACCATTAATTGAAAAGGGCTTGTCCTTTACATACTATCATATATTTTAGATCGGGGGTCCCCAGAGACCTCAGTGTGATCACATTATTATAAGTATTATTATTATTAAATTTTCTGTATTTTTTCCCAATAGATGTTAATTATATATTTCATTTAAGTAAAATGTTAAACTATTGAATATCTTTACATTTTGTGATAGACGCATTGAGGGATGATAGAGATTTTCGTTAAATATATAAGCTCTTAAATAGAATGAAAGAGAGTTAATTTAAGATAACTCTCTTGCCTCATGAGTACAAATCTCTACTCTAGGCATAATATGTCCCTGTAAAAAGTATCACTTCATTTATTCCATGATTTCTTTTAAAGGAAAGCACATCGACATACCCAAAGTTGATAAAAGCAAACCTATTAAGCAGACGTTTTATTATTATTAGCTATTTAGTTTCCATGAAGATTATCAAGTCAAGATAAATAATTTGGCTACTTTAGTGGGTCTCTCTAGTAAGATATTTTCTTTATATCTTTTTTAGATAAAAAAGAATTAAAGCTCAAAACATTAAAATCTTGTTTATGACTCACATCATAATGAAAGGGAAAAATAATGCTTGGATTCGACAATATAAAAGTTCAAAACAATTAAATTTATGCTCCTAATATAATCATTCAAAGCGCTAATTTGCATAATAATCCCCAGATTATATGTTTACATTCCAAATATGACTATAATATTCTGATATTTTAATATTTCAGTACTTTAAGTTAATGTTAAATAAAATCTTTTTATTAATGTTCAAGCTTTAACCTTTAAAACGTTGAAGCGACGATGTTGTAAAAGATTGAAGCTTGAGGGTCAATACCTTGATCATTATTGATCTTGAAATTAAAAAATTTAATATTGAAATAAATTTTAAAAATTGAAGGTTGAAAATGTTTTTGCTTTATATTAACCTTCCACTACAGCCAAAAATCTCTATAGCATTGCTTATTTCAAATATAATGGTTAAGCAAAGAGCCTTGCCTTGTAATATAACAAATAAAATTAAACTTTTACAAATTAAAAGATTTTATACAAGAGGAGATTAAATGCGAGTCAGAAAGAGAGCAAACAATAAAATACAAAATCTAGAGACTTCGGGAAGTTGAAACGAAGCAGCTTATCTAAATAGAAACTAAACAAATACCAGAATTGATTGAAAGAATTAAAGTTTTCTAACCACTTTATTGGGCAACAGAAGAAAACCTGCCTCAAATATATTTAAGAAAGATGATAAAATTCTCCAATCCAAGATAACCTTAAATGTCATAAATATCTATTAAAGTTCAATCCTTTATAAAAATAAGATGACTAATTGATCACTGACTAAGAAATCTACTTTTTAGACTATTTGAGAGAAGAAATGAACATATCGATTAGAAAGTCGAGCAACAAATAAAAATTAAAAAAAGCTGAAAGAAGCTTTAGAATTAGACTTGAAAAGTAACCTTTGAAGAAAAATTCATGGGGATTCCGCCCACCACTGTAAATAATACAAGGTCACTTATATACTAGCGAAATGCAATTATAAGAGCTAAGTACACGGACTGTTTCTACCCTTAAATTAAGAATTTAACTGCTTAACAATTTAAATGTTGGGTTTCAAAATGATAAACTTGCGAATCATTACATTTTGGACAAGACCATATTTGATAAGAAAAAAAAGAATCAATCCATAGATTTAGTTTAAAATAATTGCAACCAATAGTTTTGTTCTTTTTGCATAAAAAATATACCTTATAGAGGCTTAAAACAAAATTAAGAGTGGATATTTTTTTGCTGTAAGGGAAATTTTTATTGCACAAGATGTCTCAGATAAGATAAGTTGACTAGGGAAGAGGAATCTTATATCAAATAGCCTTAAAGAGATTCAGAAGCATTGTAAGCAACCTTCTAATACCCTTGAGAGACTTATTTACTCTGATAACTTTACAGACAATAGAATAAAAAAGCAACTATAGTAGAATCGCAAGGGCCTTCCGAATATCTCAATTAGCTAATATAGACTATAATAATTACGGCAAAATAAAAAGCCACTCCTTTATTTTTAGAGTAATTTATTCATGAGGACCCCTTAAACTTCTTGTTCTTTGATTAAAAGAACAAGAAGTTCAAATCCCAAAGAAGAGAATTAATAATTACAATAGGAAGGGAACTTATAATACTTAAAAGAAACTGATGATGAAGACGATGACTATGATGAGGAAGATGATACTATTTTAGAGAGATTTCAATTTTCAAGTAGTATATTAAGCATTAGCTTCAATGATAATAAAATAATTATTAATTTAAAGTTTTCATACTATAAATCATGAATGAGTTAAAGCTAATGCTATTGAGAGCTTAGTTAATATCACAATTAAGTTAGAATTGACGAGCTATCTAGTTTAGATAAGGCTCGTGAGATGTCCAAAAAGCTAATTGATTAAGAAAATGGATTTAAAAATTTATAATCAAATAATAATAAATAAAATATTTGTAAGATTAATTTGAGAAAAAAATGCCTTCAATTGAAGATAAAGAGTATAAAACTATACAAGAAGCTATATAACGATGTATCTATGAAGTAGCGAATGAGCTCAAAAGACCTGAATCCCCCTAGTTAGATATCCTCAGCTTAAATTCATTTAACTGCTAACTCGTTAAAAATGGGTAGAAGATCTACCTTCGATAAGTTTAAATCAAACAGTTCAAAGGTTGTCAAAAGCAAGAGTTTAAACCCCAAAACTTATAGATATACAATAATATAAATAAAACTCATGCTAAGTAAATGACTTCCAAAAAGATTTACAAAAGTTGAAACTTACTCTTAATAATAAACGAAGAAAGATTTTCAGTATCAAGAAAATTAAAAAGTCTATTCAAACTATTAAAGGCTGATAATGGCGACAAAGATTCTTTACAATATTAAAAAATTGAATTACTTTCAATAATTAAACTCCTTATTTGTTTCTTTTGATGAAACCACTTCGTCTCGTCTCTTAATAATTTACTTTCCTATAATACTACAGAGTTATTTATTATTCCAACTCATACAAACCCAATCTCACTTGAAATTAATTATATTATCATTCCAAGAATCTTAAATTAAAATCACTTTTTTCTTATCCTAAAATAATCAATTTTTAATTATATTTACTAAAATTAAAAGTAAATCAATATGTTAAGCAAAAGCCTTATTATTATACAATCTGTTTATAATCTTGATAGATTCTAAAATTGAAAATTTTGTGGAAGATATATTATTTGCTCCTGTTATATTAGCATTACTGGTGCTTGTATTGTTATAATTATTTTTATTTGATCAATTTCTATTTTTTTTAATTTTCCCAAGACCATTTTTCTCGATGATTTCTACTACCTATCTTCATCCACTCTAAAGTAAAATAATACAATTGAAAATTAAATAACGAGAGTGGAGAGTTGTGATTGACATTTTAGCCAAGTGCATTACATTATTTTTCTTGATTTTGCTGCATCCTTCCAAATAATTCATTCATTTGATTCCCTTGCATTATTGAGTACTCGGGTGAAGTATCATTGAAGGTTTAGTAAGATGGAGAAATAAAACTATTTTGCTAAGAAAGAGATTTCACTAATCAGATTTTTGTATAAAATCAGGCTTCTATCTTTGATGAAACTTGGTATTTTACGGGACTTAATTTCCATGGACATTTAACTCTGCTTATTCGAGTCTTTATTTGGATTTAAATGTAAGCATAAATCATACATAATTTTATGGGGCTGTTCGTAGTATAGTATTTGATTTCAATTATGTTAGGTATTCTTCTGTTATACTGAACACTGGAGTGGCTCTTCATCTGATCCTACATAATTTATGAAGTATGCCTTAAGCATTTTTCCATCTTCTTCTTGTTCCATTTAGTTTTAAAAATCTTCTTAGTTACCCAATCTTTATGTTTATAAATGTGTATCATATTTATTCACCCATTTAGCAATACATTCAGTTGTGTAAACAAAATCATTTTTAATATCCTCTGTTCTTGGGTATTTCCTAAACATTCATGAAAGATGAACGAATGGGCTCTTTAAATAATACTAGATGTATTTAAGTTATTTAGAGAGAATTTAAACAAATTTTGTCATTTCCTATAAATATTGCTTGTTCCAATTTATGTAGAGCTTCAACATCTGATTTATTTGCTTTAGTATTCTAAACATTTATATTGTTTAAAAAACACTCTATATTTATAGAACTTAAATTTCATTCAAGATATAACTGTCATAGCATTAACCTACTTTGGATGAGCATTTGATTTGCCGCCTTTAGATTAACCACCATTTAAGTATGATTTATAATAGGAAATAGATAAATTTAATCAATAATTTAATAAATTAATAAGTATTCTTATAGATAAGAAGCAAGTGCAGTTAGAGCGCTCACTTAAAATGTAAGTTACACATCTTTAGTTTTTTAGAGGTCCAACCTAGTAAAATCACAAGTGTCACTTGACAGGTGCATCGCAAAGATACATAGAGGGAGGACTTAGAAGACTCTTCTCATACTAGTAATTAAGATGACTATGGTGATGAGGAAGATAAAAACGTTTTATTAGACATTTCCATTTTTTATTTGTATGATAAATATTCAAATTAACTTAATATTAATTATTGATTTACTAAATTTTCTAAATTATAAATCATGAATGCCAATTTTTCTTAATTTTCTTGACAGCATTCATAATTTTAAAAAATGGCTTCATTAATTAATTCAAATTGATCTTTGCTACATTTCTGGATTTCTACGATTTTCTTTTCAATCTCTTAAGGCTTCTACTCTTTTTCAGTTGACTTCGACAGCTCAGTAAAATTATCATTGACTTCTTGCTTAAATTCAATCAATGCCCATTTTGATTCTTTTTAAATAGAAATTTCACCTATATCTCTTGATTAGATCGTTATGTATTTTCGCTTGTTAAGTGTGCTTTATCATCTCTTTCTAGAATTCCAATAAAAATACAAAATTCTTAATAATAAAATAATTGTTATAGATCTTTGGGAGACGTTACTCTCAATTTCCCTTAAGTCATGCTTAGCAGTGAACTGGTAGGTAATATTTTTCAGAGTGTATAACTCAGCATCGTCAGCTTTCTAAGTAGCAATCATTCTTGTATGTCCAATATCGTTTTCTATCCCACTCAGACTTTTCCTTAATTCAAAGCTGTTTAATCTTTGATAATCTTCTCCTTTCTTCGTAAATTTTATATCTATTTTTAGAAATCATATCTCGCTGATATAATTTTTGAATATCACTTTTAAACCATCTCCCATTTACTTGATTTCTTCTATGCAGTCGTATTTCTTTATAAAGTAAGTCATTCAATTTTCGCTCATCTGAATTGTCTCGTTATTTTCATTCTTAAATTTGTCAAATGTGTCTATCTTGACATAATAAGCAAGTTCTTAATATGCCAACTTGACACTATCCCAAGGTACGTAATCCTGTATTCTCTTCTTCAGATTTCTGAGGTAGTTAACATCCACTTTTACCTGTAATTGAGTTTTAAGGACCATAATACTACCATCAAGATGTCTCTTGTATTAATCCAACTCGATAATTTTAACTTCAAAAATTTATATAATTCCTTTCAACTTCTCCTAAGTGACATTCTGATCATTTTAAGTATTAATAAAATGCATTAAAAATTGGAAAATTAAAATATATAAATAAATAAGGTAGATATCATTGATTTTTTATTTGCCATGATTTTATTAATCTCTAATTTAAGATTAATTATTATTATGATTAATATGAATCTTTAGCTATATTCTACTAAAAAATATTAAAATTAGCTTGTAGTAAGGTAATTAGTTTATTTTAAAATCGAATGAAAATTACTATAAATAAATTACTTGTCGTTGAATACTTTCACTCAAAAATATATGGGTCTCCATATTATCGATATTACTTTTAGTTAATATCGATAATTTGGTTATACTGCAAATTCATTTTAAGTTGATTTATTTGTAAATGCCAGTTTCAAACAAAGTGACCTCTTACATAAGCAAGTATATACTTCAATTTATCGTAGTCTCGGCAAACTTTCTGAAAAGCAGTTTAATTTTCGCAGAATTTTAATAGTTCCATTAGGCTTCTTTTATCTTTAAGTGCTCTTAATATTTCAGTTGCAATTTTTGTTTGTGGGTTTCTCCATGTGCCATAAGAGAGGGCACATCTAAGCAGAACGCGTTATTTTAAAATAAGGAATTCCATTTTTCAGCCCTTTTGTTATTATCATTAATTCTTGCTCGTGATGTAGTAATCTCTCTTCCCTTGTCTGTATTGGTTTAGTTTTGCCCTAATCTCTTTTAGTCCTGTATTTTATCGAATGCTTAGACGAATTGAGACTCGGAAATATAAGCTTAAATATGATTCTTCCTTTTATTATAACAAGTGTTAAATTAAAATTAGAAAATAAAATAAAATAATCATGACAGCTAAAATATCAAATAATATTTTTTATTTTTCAATATATTTTAATTTGCCTATTTTTTAGCTAATTTATTAATAGTAAAATTATAACTCTAAAGCAAAAATTTAGCTTATCTCTGTTAATATAATCCTCTCTGAATTTATTAAGCTATTTATCAATATAAAGGTTTTCCTTTAAATATTTGAGAATAAATTCTGACAGTAACTTTCCGAGTTGCTATAAATCCTTTAGTTCATCAGCAATAGATGTGTAAATTTCTTGAATATGTTGTTTTGTTAAGTGGTTAATTAGGCTATTTTTTAGTCGTAATTTTCAAGGAGTTTGATCATAAATCATGTTTAAACTTAAGAGTTATTATTTGATAAGTTTCTTTACTAAAAATGAGTCCATTGACTGTTCTTATAAGTCTTCAAAAATTAAAAGGTTGTGATTAATGCTTTGAATGTTCAGTTTTCAGTTAATTTACTTAGGATCTGAAGTTTTCAGTAGTTTAAACTGTGAAAGTGACTGCACTAATAATGAAGTCTAGGAACTGTCCATTTAAAAAGATTATGGGATTACGAAAATATATTTAATATAATATAACTAGTATAAGGTACAGCATAAGAAACAACACTAAGAAAGTTTTTTAATTAAAATATAAATAATTAATCTTCAATTGACTTGTTTGGAATCGTAAATTTATATTTTATCTGATTCTAAAAATATATCAATCTAAAATTAAGGAGTGATTAATAAGTTGTTTAATTAATTCCCATAATTTCGAAATAAAGTAAATTTTTTTAAATAAACAAATATATCATTAGCAAGATTAATTATGTGAACTTCAAGGTTAGAGAATTTAAAAACCCAGCAGCTTCATGGTATTGCACTAAACTCCCATTACGAAGTAACAAAACTTATACAACTTGCAGGGAGATATCATCCATCTTAAGTGTCCTCTTGTATCAAGTCTATTAGTTCTTTGATTGTAAGTACCAAGACATCATGACATTGTTATCTTCCCTTAGAGAAGTACCAATTCTGGATAGCTTCTTTCATATGCAATAGCACCTTCAACACATGATTAATGGAAGGGTTTTCTCATAAATCAAGAGTTATTAAACTGCATTGAAAGTACCCAGAGTTTAATTTGTCTGCTTCTAAAATTCCGAGTTTATTTATAAAAAAACAACATAAAATATAATTTCATGAAAACAGAACACAGGATGACAGATATTTATTAAGAAAAGTAAACAGAGTAACGATTCACTTGCTTTCAACTGTTGAAAAGAAAGAGTTCAGTATTTGAGGAAAATAACTTATGTAATTATATTAAAGCCCTTTTAAGCTACCTAAAAGTCTTGGACTTTGTCATACAGAAAAAGTAAAATAAATAAATTAGAATAAAATCTAAAAACATTAGCAGCTATTGTAGGGATAAGCAGGACCAGTAGTTTGGGAGGGTACCTAATAAAGCATTTTTCAATAAATACTATTGATTGCTTGGACATGCTTGAGTACCTCTAAGTTAGAGATCCTTTAGATGGAGTCATAATATTATGGGACAAACTTCGTGCCCATCACTCCCTTTCAGTGAAACAATTAAATCAAATGGTATTGTTTGATTGCACTTTATATGCGACATACTCCTCTTAGTGCATTGAGGAATACTTTTCTAAAATCAATCATTATTATAAAAACCTTTCTGATTAACAATGGATTTTGAAAAAATCAATAGAAGCATCTTTAGTTGATTAAAATAGCAATTTAGAGTGTGAGAATTGAGACAATTTAGAGAATTATTGAGAGATACGAGGGTATTATAAAAAGACTTTTTTAGAAGTAATTTGTGACATAAATATTGATTTTGAATAATAATAAAGCTTTATATGGATTTCACTTCATTTTTTCATCACCAAGATGGATCTTCCCTGGCTCACTAGTATTTAAGTCATTATCTTCTCTCATTTAACAAATTTTGGTTAAGTGAATTGTAGAAATTTAAATATTCATGATTCATACTCATATAAATAATCATAGCGTGAATCAAATTAAAAATCACAATTGATGAATTAAAGTATAAATGAAAATAGTTAGTAATTTATACATTAGTGCTCATACTTATTTATAATTTTAACATTTAAATTGTTTGATAACTAGAAGTGATATCTAAATGATAATAAAAGTTAAGATAAGCATAGTTTAAAATATATAATTATAAGTTAAGTAATTTTCAATCATTTCTGTTTTTCTTTTTATTCTGTTTATGAATCATAAATTATCAATATATAGCTAAGACGTTTTTATCAGAAAATAGTTTAATAAAGTAATTATAATCAGAATTATTAGAGATGTACTTACATTTTATATTATCAAACTGACATTCCAATATACTCTAAATTAATGTGATAGAACAAATATTAACTTACTAATCTGATAATTATAAATTCTATCATAAAAATGATGTCTAACTAAAGTGGAGCAAAATTAGAAAAATTTTGTTACTTTTGCCTCACTTTTACAAACTTATAATAACTATAGATTAAGTATCGATTATTGATAATAAAATTAATAACTTTTAAATGAAAAATACAGCTCATTTATTTATTTTTAGAATTTAATATTAAAAAAAACTTGATGATTATATTTATCGGGCCATGTCGTTCTGACACCTCGTTGAATTTTGAAAAAGGAAGAGATATCATATGGAGTTTTATTTTCTTTTTATATGTACTTGGTTTAGAAATATACTTAAAAAGTGACAATGATTTTCTCTTGGTCTCTATAAATAGTTTAAGCAATTAAGTTAAATACAGGAAAATTAAAAAAAATAGCCCACTTTGAACTTTTTGAATATATGTCGAATCTGATATGAATATGTTCCTGCTTGTCTTCTTCTTTCTCATTTATAAGTATTTTTCTTTTTGAGTTTTTAATAAGCTCGCTGACATAGTTCGGCCAAATTGTTCAAAGAATCCCATATATGTTCTTTCTGGCAGGAAGCGTCTGTAAGTCTTCATAAAATTTAATAATATCATAATGTGTTGGTCTTCATTAATCTCCCTAAATATATTATTCATGAGAATTCTTCAAAGTGTGGCACATTGAAAACCTGCGCATCCGCGCATTTGAGGAATTTTCTTTTCCCAACAAGGAAATATTTTTATGAACCTCATTGAAATCAGCTGGTCTGGTGGCAGATAGTATCAATCTAGATATAATAATGAGAAAAAATTATACTATTTTATTTGAGGAAGGTGATCCAATCTTTTTTAGATCTTAATTTGTGCTAGAGTTCTTTATAGTCATGCCCTCTCACTATTCGCTCTTCATAATAAAATATAAACTTAATAATTATATTTATCAAATTTAAATTTATTAATAGTTCTTTTTAGTTTAATTGAATCCTGAGTAAATTCTTAAATTTATTATTTAATATTTTAAGAAATGATTACTAATGTATTGACAAGATATTAAAATTAAAAGGAAAAAATTAAATTGTCAAATAAACTTGAAATATTAAATTTTATATAGCTTAAAATAATTTGATAAGTTCATTAATCACCTTTGAGGTGTATAAAATAGATTATTTATAAACTTCTGAAGGTAATATACTATCAGAGGGTATAGTTCAAATATAAATAATTTGGCTAAGATTCCCATTTTTATAAAAATAATTTAAGTCTTCAATTAAAAACCGAGCTTTAAACTACAAGTCTATAGATAGTTACCAGTAAATAAACATTAGCAAATTTCAAGAATAAAATAATAACTTAATATTCGACAGATTAAATGAATAATTTTGGTATTTAACTTACATCTAGGCTTGGATTAAATTTCTATAATGCAACTTCCACTTTCTCTATTTTTATGTGATTTAAACAAATCAAACTAAAAATATAGATTATAAAAGCCAACATTTTATTATAGTTAAAAAAAAGCAAGAATTAAATATAAATGAACATTTTATTTAACATCGACGTGTTTAGTTAGTTTTATAGAGTTTCTTAGAATTAATGATATTAGGACTTTATTATATTATATACTATTAACTTATAATTATTAAGCTTTATCCTATAGTATAAAAATATTGAATTTAATATAATATAAAAATTATAATTTAAAATATGGTCTGAAGATCAATTTGTATTGGAATTAAAGTATTTCATAATATCTATATTTTTTAAAAAGAAATTCTTAGTCTATATTGTAATATGGGTATTTAGAAAAAGGGAACGAACTGCTCTAAAATAAAGTGACAAATCGCTCATTCTGAATATTCAAAACTGTGGTTTGAATGTTACTTATGAAGGTCTACATCATTCAGATTTAAATTTTACTTAAAATATATAATAATTATCTAGAGTTGGTCAGGAAGAGGGGTAAACTACCAGTAATTGATGATTCAATTCGGCTTATCTGCTACTACTGTGACAAAGACTATGAGAATGATAGCTCAAGAAGTACACATATAAATAAAAATACTCTAGGAAGAGCACAAATAGAACAAGAGAATGGGAGAAATTAATGAAAACAAAAGGTTTTTAATGTAGCTGACAGTTTTAAAGAAGCTACAACTGCCATCGCTATGCCATAACCTGTAAGTTAAATTCAAAAGACATAACTATAATTAAGATTCAATTAAAAGAATAGAACAATTGTGGTATACAAAGGTAAGCGATTGTCTAAATAAAAATAAAAAAATTTTAGCTTATCGCAATTAAAAAAAAACTAAAATTCAACAGCTTAAAAATATTAATGATCCAATCATTTATAATGGGAATAAAGAGACTAAAGTTTGTAGTTCTATATAGCTTAAGATTGCATGAATATATATGGCAGATTATACGAAGTTGTGGCAATGAATCCGTATGGGGATTGAAGATTTACTTTTCTTTACTTTTTCAGATCAAGAATTTATTATATAACAATACATTTTATCTAAGAGGAATGTATTCATATCATCTGAGTTGTCAATCAAAAAAGGGATTGGCTCAGTAACCTATTAAGAAGCATGGGTATGAGGAAGTCTATGAGGGTATGCGGTTAAACTTACAAAGAATGGTAAGATTCTTGTGGATGAGGATTCTGCACATCACATTGTTGCGAGAAATTCATTATTGCGAAAAAGAGGATGTTAAAGATATAGTTTCATAACCTAGAGCTGAGAACGGGATAGTGGCTCCCGTTTGATAGCATCATATAAGATATACATCTTCGTCCAAAAGATGTGCCCTGACAAGTTGAGTTTAGAGATTTACGAAAAGAGTCATAATGCATAACCAGAATATTCATTTTTTGGAAACCAAATCAGAGAGTTAAATAAAAGAGAATAGATATTAGCAATGGTTTTGTATTTGCATTTTAAACCTTGAATTATCTCTTATTTTTATCAATTCAGATGAATGTGACTCAAACATCAACGGCCTATTGTGTTTTATCAATAAACTAATTTCCACTCAATAAAGTCTCCCACTTTAATTGACTTTTCAGTGGCAATCCATACTTTTATTCATCTTCTTGAGTATTTTACTCTTAGCTAAGAAAATCATCGAGCTCTTCAGTTTCTTTTGCTCTCTCCCTCTTCTCTTTTCATCTTCATGATCTAGCTTTCCTCTTTCTTCAATGCGAACTTGTTTCTATTTCTCAACTATTCAGCTACATTAAAAATTTTCTGCTCTCTTCTCTTCAAAAGTGATTGAACCTTCTCTTAAGTAGAGATCTTAGGTTTGTCAACTTGCTTCTATTTTGGTTAATATTTGTGCCACTAGACTTTTCTACCACTACTATTGGTTCTTTGCTTTCGAGTTTATTGATTTTCTTGTTTATTCTTTACTTCTTACCTATGCTATTACTTATTCTCATAATCTTATTCAGCGATTCAAAATCTGTGATTTAATCGATATGTGGTCCTTCAGGCTTCTTCTTCTTGTTTTAATTAATTATCCGAAATGTATGATTTTTGGGGAAATTATTGAGTTCAGGTAATTGCTATATTAAAATAAGTGCTAATAATATATTTTATGTTGTTATTTTTATAAAACAAGTTGAACGAAATTTTAAGTTTTATAAAATAAAATATTAAAACAACTAACATAGTGAAAAAGATGCTACTGAAATTAAAAAATTACTCTGATGTTATTTACTTTATTTTCAAATTAATATCAAATCTAAATGAGAAAGAATTCACATTTGATTAGAGAAGATTATTTAGAGTAATAAAAAATTTACTATAGCTCAAAAAATCATTTTTTTTTTGTGATTAATATTTTTATTTGAATGTTTGTCGTTAATAATAAAGATGTATTTTGTTTCATCAAAATATTTTGATAAAGCTTAAACGAAATTATATATTTTCTTATCTTAATTAAAGCAAAAGGTTATTATTAGTTATTTTTATCAATTGCTTTATAGCTTTAATATTGCATCTTTATTGTTATTGTCAAACTTTCTTTCCAAGATCAACAACTCCTCTTGCTGGCATATAAAGTCTTTGAATCTTACAATATCTTCCCTGCCTTCTCCTGTCTCTTCTTCTCTTGTAATAGTATTTTCTACTACTCTTGTTTAAATGTCTCTCTTGTGCAAGCCTCTTTAATGTTCCAAACTGGAATCGGCAACATTTCTTTTGTTTGTAAATAACTGCATGTTAATATAATATTTTAAAGTAAAAGATTGCCTAATCTTCATTAACTAATTCAGTAAAACCATGAATTCTGGTTAATTTATAACCAGATGAGGTATGAGTCTTCTGTTGGTTTCTCAGAATTTTTGATTTGTTTCAAGAACCTCTTTTTCTTTTACTCTTTCACCATCAATTAATCCACTGTTTTCAGCCATTAAAATTAACCTCGATTATGAGTTCCTTGAAAACCTTTTCAAAAATGCCTCTTCTTGGGATGTTTCTCATTTATTATTATTTTTGACAATAATAAGTTGATGTTTTTGGATAAAATAATCTCCTTTTCCTTAAACAGTTTCTGTCTTTGCGCAATCAAAACCCCAAAACCCTTTCAGTAGTTTGATTGAGTTTTTTTTGTTGATAAAAGTAGACTATTAGTGCATACTTTATTAGGGTTTTAATAGGGTATATGTAGGGATTTAATGTTTAAATATATTGAATATTAGTGTGTATTAGAGGTGTTTTATTTTTTCTATTCACTCAAAAAATACTTTTGCATCATGAGGCTACTTCCTAAACTTTATTTATCCTATCCAGCTTACAATTTAGTGAATTGAATGCTCCGCTCTATAATTAGACTTAATGATTATCTACTCAGCCATATCTTTCATTTTGCCTTTTATCTTATTCTAGTCTAGATAGTGCTGTATTCTCTTCTTTGAATCTTTCTCTCTCTTACAGCTATAGTAATCATTTCTTGGCATATCGCATTCAGCAATAATTGCTGCTAGTGCCCATACATCACACTTAATATCATCATCTCTCCAATCCTCCCTTTCTGGAAAATATCCAGGAGTACCATAAACGTCCAAGTCTTGAAGCTTCTAATCTTTATGATCTATTGAAAACAATAATTACTACTATGAGAAGTTAAAAATTAAGCATAATATTCTCTGGCTTCAAGTCTCTATGGACATTCCATAAAGTGTGCAGCTCTTCAATGAATTTGCAAATATTTATAAGAATAAGGGGTAGCTACTTTGGAATCCTTTAATCTTATATTTAGTCTCTTAGAGTCATTTAATATAGATGGAGACGAAAAGCAACATGATCTTGAGCAAGCAGTATTTCATCGAGCTTAATTATAAATCTGCACTGTCAATCCCTTGCTTTATTAAGAGCTTAGTACTCATTGACAAATTCCATTTGATACTTGTCATCGCATTTAAAGTAGTTGAATGGATAAATCTTGTATGCTAACAGCTAACCAGTTATGACCCTTTTCTCAAACTTGTCCTTAAGTATAAGATAACTTTCCTTACATTCTTTAAGATCAATTACATTTAAAATTGGAAGCTTTAGTGCTTATATCTTCAAAGTGATTTTAGCTATCTTAGAAGCTGGAAGGTTTCCCACTGCTTTAATAAGCTTATTTTCTTTCTTAACTCTTTGTTCCAAAGTTTCAAAAGGGTCTCTTGGCTTTCTTTTTTAAAGTAAGACCTCACCAGTCTCTGGATCTATTACTTCAAACTTCTTGCCATGATGGTTTTATAGATGAACTTTTAGATCCCTTGAATGATTGTATTACTTATTGCAGTAAGGGCAGAAATATTTTCCATCTATCTTATCATGCTTAAGATAGAGCTTGGGCTTGTTAGAATGCTGCTCTAAGATATGACGCTTAAGAGCAGATTTATAAGTGAAGTTCTTCTCACACTCCTCACATAAATGTAATGCTTTTATTTCTTTTTTCTCTTCCTCCTCTTCAACCATATTCATTGGAACTTCGCATTAAATTTCTTAGCTCTGCATTTCTATTTAACAACTGAATTGTTATTCAAAGTCTGAGACCTAAAGTTAAAAAATTTCAGGTTCATATTAGGTAGAGGCATCACAAGTCTCAATTTCCTTTTACAAGAAAGAGCTTATCCTCAAAGATTTAAAGAGGTTTAATGGGAACAGAGTGCGAGACATTAGATTTATATTTTTTAACATTAGAAATAATATATATACTATTCCATCCATTTTATACATTAAAATGCACCTAAATTATTTTTGTAAAGTTAGGTGGTGCTCCTAAATCTGTTCTTGTAAATTTAGGAGGAGATGTTTTAAATTTTAATTTTTTAATGCACCACCTAATACGGTTTTGAACTTTAATTTAACCTCCTAATAAAGTTCGAACTTAATTTGGAGGACCTCCTAAAATAATTAAACATTATTAGGAGCAATTTAATGGAGAAAGTTTGATAAAAATGGAAATCAATCTGTGAAACTTGGAGCAAGTTTTTCAATGCTTCTCCGCATATCTTTTCAATGTTGACCTCCAGTAGGTCCTCCCTATTTAGTAGTAAGATTTTAATAAACTTAGAATGGATATCCATAATTTTAAATTTCATTAACATTTCTAGAAAGAGGAAGTATAATGGAGTCTATGAATGATGAAATGAAGAGAATTTAATCTCAAGATTTAATAGGAAAAATTAGAAGTAAAGAAAACCTCTATAGATATTTGGTATAGTAAGGTAAACTTTTAACTAATACTAATAGATTAACCATAGTTGGATTGCTCTTGCCAACTTAGGTGGGAACTAAAATCTCATTCTTAAAAGCCTTACTGAGTGAAGAGAAAAAAGCTTTTAAGTCTAATGAAATTAGGATGATAGAGATACCTAACTACCCTGAAATATCAGTGACAAACCTATATGACGATGCTATGAGTGATCCGGACGTAGCTCTCTACCTTCCATCAAAGCTACAGCTCTCTAATAAGTTGCCAGAGAGAAACTTCTTCTTTGGTGTCCTTGGAACTCTGAAACCTGAGTTCTTAAATGAAGTTATTTAAGAAGCTCACAAGAAACGCTATAGCATCTTTCCTGAAGGAAAAGAGAAGCAGGGTATTAAAATAAGTGATACCTGGCTCTAGGAACTGTAGAAGCATCCATTCATCTCTAGTTAGCCTACCCTTGCACTGATGAAAGAGCGCAGAAAATTAAACAGAGAGAGAAAGTCTCAAGTAAAGTATGAATTGAGTAAGAGACTCTTCAAAGATTTCTAAAAGCCAAATGAGAAGAACATAGATGCAGATGCTGGCACATAGAGTAGTAACATGGGCTCAAGCAAGCCTTAAGAGGAAGAAAAGAAAGAGAAGCCAAATCCCTTTACGGGCAAATCTAATATGTGAATTTATTCATTCGTTTAAATCTTAAATTTATTTATATACACAAAATCTCCCTTCTCTTGCACATACTTTATCTTTATCATCGCTGACTCTCTTAGCAGCATTCTTAATAAAATTCGACTGTATCTATCTTCAAGTCGTGCATTAAGTGATAGAGTAGAAGTTTCTTGTAGTGTCCTTTCAATAACCCCCATTATAATTCAATTCCATTGAACTGAGGACTGTTGGGAACATTAAATACAGGTGTTATATTTAGCCTTTCATATTCCTTCCTTGAGTCTTTAGTTTTGTGGACTGACAAGTGATCTACAAATAGAATAATCTCTTAGTCAGCGTACTTTTCTCTGAGTTATTCCAAGAACTTAATATATTATTCAGTCTTTATAAAACGAGGGTGACTAACATAAGTCTCGATGCCACTATCTTCACTGATTCCATCAATTATAGCATGAGTTTAAACCTTCACCTTTTAATCATATACTTCTATATTACTATACCTCTTGTGCCAAGACCTTGATATAAAGGTATTGAATGTAAATACAGCCTCATCAGCGTGTATGAACTTTATATTATGCTCTTAAGACCTCTGCATTTAATCGAATATATAATTTAAATTATTCTTATAAAATGGAACATTAAAGTCAATTACTCTCTTTATGCGATTGACTGTCTTGTATGATAGTCCATTCTTTTTGTAAATGTTAGCTATCGATTAAGCAGAGATGTAAAGCTCAGGGAATTGGCGATGAAACATCACAGCCCTCTAGGCTAAAGAGAGAATAGGCCAAGTATTTAAGAGTCTTATCATTAATAAGATATTTATTATGATGCTGCTAAAATTTTAAGGGTCTCTTAGGCTTAGAATTAAGTTGCTATCTCTTTAAATTCAATGATAATAGACAATGAGACCTCACAGTTGCAGGAGATTTATGAAGTATCCTTGCTATTGATGTATAATTAAGAATAGGTCTGAGTTGATCACCATATTAATCACATCCATATCACAACTTAAACAATAAATCTATATACTCACAGTCATAAACAGACCCAAAACCTCGCATATATTAACTTAAATTACTAATATTTAAACATTAAACCCCTACATAAACCCTATTAAAACCCTAATAAATTATGCACTAATAGTCAACTTTTATCAATAAAAAACTCAATCAATTTACTGAAAGAGTTTTGGGGTTTTGAATGTCTGAGCATAAGATGCGGTTTCTCAATGAGATTATAACGCTACAAAAAATGAAGTTAAACATAATTATATTTGAGCGATAGATTGGGGAAGATCCTTGGAAGCATAGACAGAAGACTCAAAAGATTAAATTGAAAGGGAATTAATATAAAGAATGGAAATATGGCTGAAGATATGAAGGGGAATATATTAATGGAAATGCGATTACATTTTTGTATTTGTAAATACTAATACTTTTAAACCAAATAAATTTCCATTTTGAATGATAGTTTTTGACTTATTATTCAAAATATATGAGATTTTACTTTCTTTAGTTACACTATTAAATTTTTTATGAATTATTTTCCTATTTTATATTATTGTTTGAGTGAAGCTTCTTTATTAATTTTAAATCTATTATTTCCATCTCAGTCTTCGCTTTATTCTTTAATACCATTATCTTTTTAATGCATTCGAAAAGAGAAGTATGTAAAATATTAAACTATTTAATAAATTAATGCCATTTACCAAAAGATTATTTAGATATATTATATCCCTATTAATTTAATTGCCTTGTTTCTTAAATATCGTTATTAAATATATTTATGAACTTAACTGAAACTTATATAACAAGGAGCAAGTTAAGATATAAATTTAAATCGTTTTCCAATTTTTCTGCCTCAGTGTTTCAAGTTGTGCTACTTGAAACCATTTAAAAATATCTACTAAATAACTAATTTTCTAAAAACTTCTAAGCAATATGAATGAATTTAAAGGCATCAATATATATAGAGCAATTAAATCTAGCCTTTTTGCATTAGCAATAATATCTACTCATCTACTCAGTATTAAAGATCTTCACTGAATCTTAAAAAATAACAATAAATTTTATTTAAAAATTGATTATTATCTTATTTACGTTACAATTTAATAATTTTTATACAAATGCCTGAAATTTGATAATTCAAGAGATAAATTGAACTTAATCAATATGAAGTGGTTAGTTAACTGTTATCTAAGTCTCGCATAAAATGCCAAAGTTTTCTGATGTAATGAGCGTTTAAAGATAAATTATCGCCAACAAAATTAATTATTTATTATGATTGTTTCTTATGCATCTATATTAAGCTAATATGAAACTTTCGACATCAGAAATTGGAACTTAAAATTGTAAATTTCAAATAAGTTTCCTACTTATTTGCAATTTCACGAAGAGATATCAACATCACACGAATCAGCATTATAAAATGTCTATTAATGGAGATTTTGATTCAGGCTATTAATAAGTAGGACGAGACATTGAAACTTTTATTAACTACTATCCAATCTTAAAGTATTTTCTTTGGTATTTATGAAAATTTATTTATCTTAATAATTAGATATATTGGCTTCCTGAATTAGATACTTGAATGTGTTGTAGTTGAAGGAAATTATTGTTGGCATCTCCAGACATTAATTAAAGCTAGACTTCATTAAAATATATCAATTTGGGGCTTTGTACTCTTCAAACATAACTGAAGACAAATTTTAGTCTCTTTCAATATTGTTTTTGTTTAATAAGGCAATAATAGTCGTTCAAATGATGTCTTCTCTCATTAAAATCAGAGATATAGATAATTTAAATTGAAGATTCAAATGAATATTTTTTAGCACAAATAAATTTAGAGCCAATATGATTCTTTATCAAATTAAAAGGTTTTGTTCTTTAATACTGTTTCTTGCATATTTTATTCATTGTTAATATTTTCATTTCCTTACTATTGCTCGAGGATACTATTATATTTCTTGTAATATTTATATGCTGTAGATAAGAAGTCATTATGTAAATATTATAACATCAATTTTTAATTTTATTTCAATTTTTTATATAATATTATATTAGATTTAAGTTTTAGAGATATATTATAATTTGAGGTATCATGCTAAAGCCAAGAAATTTATCTGGCTTAAAATTAATATTATATTAAATTAACTGAGCATTGTGTTGTATTGAGATATATCAACAAGCCTTACCTCATGGATTTGTTGAATATAAGTAAATAATTATAGATTCTATATGTTAATTTATTGTATTGATTCAAAATTAGATAATTAATTCTAAGAATGGTACATTACAGGTAAAAATGATTCTGTAGAACAAAAGAGAAGTTTCAAGTATACAATAAGATAAAATATTGTTCTTGATCATGTTAAGTTTGTTTTTTTTGAGACTCTCTAGGAGAATTTCAGGGACATTATAAACTTAAAAACAGGTCTGAATTTGATATAAATTCAGACCTATTCTCATGAAAGTGAAGAACCAAGTTTTTCAACAGACTCTCCACTCGACTATAAAATTTAATCAGAGCTTATAAGAGACACGATTAAACTTCAGGTGATTCAAAGCTAGAGAAGTAGTTTTATAAATAGTAAATTCAGGAAGAGCTGGAACGAAGAATATCCACGGGTAAACAGTAAAAGAAAAAGGAAAAATCAAGGAGAAGCTTAACGAGAATTCTAATTTGTGATAGATTAATATTAGATAATATGTCTTTATTTTAAACTATGATCTAATATATCCATGTGTAAATGACTTCTACATGATAGATTATCGAAAGATATGGATGCCTCAATAGAGATCTTGGAGATTCAATTTGATTTTCATGGTCGAAAAATGAGTAAAGTAAATGTAATACAAGCCTAAGCATTTAATAGTAAAAACAGCTGCTTACAAAGCCAAAGCGATATAACCATAGATGAAGCATCTATCATTTGCAAGAGGCCAAACTATATGCCAAAATAATCAAAACGTGGGAAATTTAGAGATAAACTCAGAATACCAAAGCATTAAGACTTCAAATAAATTACAACCTGATTCTTATAAAAACATAATGCTAAGATAGTAAAGAATTTAACGACGAGGAATTAGCATCTTAAAAAATAATTTTCCAAGACCAATGGTATAAGTAAATTTAATCCAAATGACAGACACAAAAGTAGGTAGAAAAGTAATTAAATGCCGAGATTAAGGAACCGAAGGAATATAACGGATCTAAATGACACATAGAACAATCAATCCTTTGATCATATTCTAGGATACACCTACTTTTAATTTATTTTAAATTATTAGAAAAATTATGACTAAGCAACATTTTTAAAAGAGGATTCAGATGATTCTAATAAAAATCAATCATAAGTCCCTTTTAAATTAACCAAATGGAATAAATGAATATATTTAACCTTAGAAACTTTTACAATTGATGGCTCATTAAAGTAGTTATCAACTTTAACAATAATAAAAAATGTCGTGTTATAATAAAACTAATAGTAAACTTATCAAGTCATTGGTTATGGCAATTCGAACTTCTCTTAAATTTATACTTAATTTCATAAATAATTTTAATCATTACCTTTAATTGCTAAAAAATTAGCAATAATCTTTATAAAATTAGGCTTCCTAATAATAAAAAAGCTCTAAGTAAATACAAAAAGGTAATTGTATAATGGTCAATGAGTTTTTCCCAATAATTATTAAAAATATCTAAAAGTAATTACCAAGGCAAATGGCTTCATTCCAAGTAACACTTAACAAATCTTGTCACAACATTAATATAGTGCAATTTATTCCACTAATAACGTACAGTTTTTATAAGTGCAAAATTCATGTTTAGCAATTGCTTAAGCATTCCACCGATAACTTGTTAAACAGTATACATCAAATAATTCAACTAGGAATTCTATCTGATATTAATAGAAGTTACGACAACTTAATGTACCAATTTTCAAATTCTTTTGAATAAGTGAATTACAGAAATTAATATTCAATAAATATATATAAGCATACTAGATAATTTTTGAATATTTAATTTAGAAATGTTTAGTGAGGAAAAAGTAAGAAGAATATGCAATTTTTGCCTCTCTACTTATCTGATAATTGTTTAGGATTAATTCATACATATTTAGCTAAACAATTTTATTTCATTCATTTTGTATATTATTTAATTTGTTATATTAAATGTCGTAAATTATTCAATAAATGTACTAATTCTTACATTTCTGGTGGATATGATTTGAATTATATTTAAAATATTTTATATGTATTAATTATATATTTATATTAAATTTAGTATTCTATCATCAGAATTTAATATAAAACAGATCAGAAATTATTCAAAATTAACCTCCATTTTCATTATATTTTATTACTTAAATAAATCATTAATAATTATTCACTTTTAATTTTATTAGAAGCTTAATTGAACTTTAAAATATCATTAAAGCATTACTCAAAATATATTTTATAATAAATAAGTAAATTTTATAATATTTCCCATAAACTTAAATTGACTTTTATGACTCTTTTTATTTATTAAATTTGATTAATAAGTGTACCTACTATTATATTAAATATATGACTAGTTTAAATTCAATTTATTTATTTCTAAAACTTCAAAATAAAAAGAATCATGATAAATTGAATAAGATCAATTCCACAAAATCTTAATTCATTGAGTTTAAGTTTATAGTTAAAAGGCTGTAGTTAGAATCTACTGCTGATTTATATATAAATTAGTGTAAAAATGATGAATTAAATAAGCCACCTAGGTAATAGTCCGACCACAATTTATCATCAAGAATGAATCCATTTCTAAGCACATAATCAATAACAATATAAAACTAATAAACTTCATAATAAACCAAGTCTGTGCCCTAGAAAATAAACTTAAATGACTAAGCAAGTAATTTAAATCCTTAGAATTAAAGTAGGCCTCCTTTTGAAAATCAAATATAGAAATTAATAACAAATAAAGACTAGATTTAGTACACTTAGAAGCAGTAGTAATCCCCACTTTTCTTCTCGAAAAATTTAAATAATAAATAGTTTCGATTGTACATGAAGTAAAATCCTAAGTAAAAATAATAATTGCAGCAGGTTTCCCCGCTATTTTAACCTAAATAAACAGTATTACAAAGTAAAGTTCTATTTCATCATAGGGAGTACTATATATTGCAAATTAACAAAATTAATAAATACTTTAATACTATGCATAGATTAATTAGTAATTTTTTATATGGTTTTATGTTCCAACCAAGACTTCCCCCTCCCATCCCCCCTTCCCATCCCCCCTTCCCAGGCAAAAATCAAGATCAACCTTCCCCTCTAACTACACCCCCTCCCCACCCCAACAATATCCTTATTCACATGAAATTTTTGATTCCGATATTTAAACCTTTTTCCTTGATAACATATTGATCTAATAATATATTTTATATATAAAATATATAATTTCATCCAAAAATTTTCTAAACCATTAAAATGCTTGTACTTTTGAATTTTGGTATATTAAAAATTTGACTACTTCCATCGACTTTTTTCTTCACATCCTACCATAGGAAATTAATAATAAATTATATACATTGGTCTTGAAAATAAAAATAAAATAAATATTATGAGGCAACAAAATTATACAACAATGTATTAATCAAGTTGAAAGACTTCAATCGTCTTTATTTGAAATAATTAGGAAATAGTAGAATGATTTATTTTTTAAAATATTTCTTCACCAATTTTCAATAATTAACTCTATTTTAACAAAGTATGAATTAGGTATTAAGAGACTACTTTTAATTGATAATTAACTTCTTTATTATTTAAACACAAATCTAGAATCACAAATTTTCATGTGAATAGGGATATTGTTGGGGTGGAAGGAGGTCTAGTTAGGGTGGGAGTATCAGTTCTCGTTTTAGGCCCTGGGTCCTCGGTTGGAACAATTTAATCTTTGAATTAAATAAATAAAAAATGCTCATTAAAATGTTATTAATAACTCTAGGCTTATTTCTTTAAGCCTCATTAATAAAATAATCTTCACAATTACTTGTATTTATACATAACTTAAAAGTTTAAATATATAATTTTACATAGTTCTAAGGGTTTAGCAAACAACAACATACAGGGCTATAAAATCAGGCAATAGTGGAAAAGAAAAAATAAGCAAATAATCATTCTCTCAATGAACTTAGAAAGACAAGATATCTGCTAATTAAAAAGACTGGAGGAGGATGTGTGATTTAAAACATCAGCAACAATGGAAATATCTGTACCCCAAAATTTTAGATTTTCAATCTAATCAAGGCCTGAGGAGTATGAACTATAGCAGTAACTAAAGGATAAAAGCATCTTAAATTAACAGATAAAAAATATTCGAAAAACAACAAACTACCTGTGGATTACTTTCTATAAGACAATTAATAAGAATACAATAATTTGTAATGTTTAAATGGTTGGCGACTTAAATGGATTAAATAATACTTAGAGTCTATGCGATGATGATTAATGATTTAAAAATCAAATAAATTTTAACATATCACTGTTTAATACTAAAATCAAACCATCAATCTTAGTCGTGACGTAGACGTATCTGAGTGAGTTGACGTGGCAAATTCCGTGACGTGGCAGTCATGAAGTAGAAAACTCCGAAAAAACCATTCTCGCTATTACCTAGTCTTCTCCCAAAATCAAGATGTCACCACAGTTTGTACCTGGGGACAGAGCTTGTGAGATCCAACTGAGTAACAGAAGATGGAGAAAAACGCTTACCGGTCCCACCGCTGCTGGGAAACGTAATCCCTATCCTTTCGCTGTGGTAGCTTCAGCACCCTAACCCGGTGTGGGAGAAAAATCCTTATCGTTGGCTTCAATGGTTTTCGTCTTCTCACTTTCGAAGGAAGAGCGTACCTTCATCCTGCTCCCTATTACCTAGGAAACTGAACTCAAGCCAGGTAACTCATCTAATGCAGGGAAATCTTAGGTTCCAGCTCACTCGAAGAGTGAATGTTGACAGATTGAACCCCGCCGAATGGTCCCTCATGCGTTGCGCCCAGCAATCCCATACCTGCCCTCGATAGGCTTTAGTGTAGTAGAAAGCTCTATCAGAAAGCCCCAAGTGGTTAGTACCACCTAGCAATTAACTTTCTAATTTAATAATAGAGTCTATGTAATTCTACCAATTTAATATTTTTTCTAAGATACGATAATTATTTTTTGTGAATATGTTTGAATCTGGCAGTTATCATTTAATTTCAAATATTCTATCATAAATTTAAAGATAAGCTATTAAGAAATATGGCAAAAATTATTAGGATTAAAATAAAAGTTTTTAAAATATAATTATAAGAATTAGTTTTGAAAAAAATTAAAGTTTGTTATTGGAAAATAAATTAAATAAAAATGAAGCTACAAAAATTCAATAAGATAAGTAATTAAACTTAAACAAAGATAAATAAACTTCGTTATGGAAACAAGGATCCTAAAACGGCCGAGCATGTTTATTTCAGCTACAAAAAATAGGTTAACTATTTAATATGGATGTAAATATGGTCAGGAAAGTCTGTTTATTGGGAAAAAATAATACCTCAAAAGCTCATATAAAGAAAAAAGGTAACTCAATTTAAACCTAGATAAACTCAACTATTTTATTTCATAAAACACTCTTATTGAAATCAAATTATTTTCATTAACTGATAGAGCAGAAATTTACCATAGTTAGTTTCCATATTCAAGGATATATACTACTTGTCGTTGAAATTTATATATAAAAAATGGCGTGAAGTATATAAATGTGAAATCAACATATAGACTTTCATCATCCAAAATCTAACAAATTTATGCTGTTTAACTCTAATCATACCCCTTACTTATTAAAGCACACTAAAATAAGGAATTGATTATATATTTAGATGAGACTATTTTTAAGCCTCATAACTAAAAAAAAAAAGCATGGGCCGGTCTTTTTTTTTTAATTAAGTGATATAAAAAGAAGGCATTAACATTTAAACTTTAGCAGCATTAGTTTTTATTTCAGGATACCATGATCTCTTAGGATTTATCATTAAGAAAAATCTATTAAAATTCCTGATTTAATTCAGGGGCTCGAATTAATTGAAAATCAGTTTTGAGGTCAATAAGTTTTATTTTCATGGATAATTTAAGGGCTCACCATAATAGAAAATTTAAGGAACAAATTGAAGCTAATGAATGGAAATATATATTTAATTCGCCATACTCTTCTGAATACTATTTCATTGAAGAAATATTTTCTCGAGTTAAATTTACATATAAAAGGGAAGGGATTTAAAGGAACTTTAATTTTTGAAATAAAGCTTATTTTTAAATAGTAAGTAACGCAATTTAAAGTATAAATTAAAATTGATTGCTTTAAAACAGTTATAAGACACATAAATAAGATGCGAAGTTAGGTGACTTAATTAAGAAAAGAGTGAATTATTTAAATTTTAGTTAAAAATTTATGTGAATAAATTATCATCTATTAAAAAAACTTTTGTTTTTAAGGAGTTTTATTTATGTTCCTTGCCTCTTGTCCCTCTTTACATTTCTCTTAATTTTAATTTGTGTTGCTACGTAATCTGAATAAGAAAATGTCATCTCGTTCAATTTTCGTTTTTTAGTAATTCTTCTGCATGATGATCCCTATCTAAGTAGTGAAAGGCTAGACCTTTTCGTTCTTTATTGAATTTTAATTAAACCATTTAAACTTACTAGATAGTTGGATTTTTTTAGAGCTACTCCAAAAACTCATTGCTGACTATAATTTTATTTTGGTCTTCTCTTATTGTAGGAATACATTCGAAATTGGGAAATTAAAATTAATTAAATTAAATTTAAATCAAAATAGTGGCAGTTAAAGTTTGCCAATTTAAAGTATCTTGGGCTCATTCGATAGAGAATTCAAAATTAGTGGACTTTATTAATGGCGGTACTATTAAATCGCATCTCTGGAGCGAGATAACTTGACTTTAATTAAACGCATCTAAATTCATTAAATTGTACCCTCACATTTAACTAAAGTTATCTCGCTCCAGAGATGCGATTTAATAGTACCGCCAATAATAAAGTCCACTAATTTTGAATTCTCTATCGAATGAGCCCAAGATACTTTAAATTGGCAAACTTTAACTGCCACTATTTTGATTTAAATTTAATTTAATCAATTTTAATTTCCCAATTTCGAATGTATTCCTACAATATTTGCGTCCCTGAAACCCTTTTTTATTATTGATCTTAAACCATCCTCTAGAGATAGTCGTGTCTGAGAGTGCCCAAAATTCCAAAGAAAAGTTACGATGAGGTAGCTCATTTGCATCCTCATAAAAATTAAGGTACCTTTTTAAATCCTCGTCCCCTTTTACTTAATTGCATATTCACTTTAGACCAAGTTCAGGAAAAAAGGGGACATTAATACAAACCACTTCATTTGACTTAATTAAAATTTTGGTCCCCTTTAACACATCTCTTATAAATCTCATAGTACAATGCTTGCATGGGGGGAAGAACATGTTGCCTAAAATAGTTTAACAGTTTTACGCTTACACTCAAACTTCAGAGAATTAAACCAGTATGATTTGCTGCTTAGTTGGCCTTCTAACTATCTTGGTTGAATGAACGTATTTGTTTAGGGGCTATTTTAATTTAATTAAGTAGTTTCCATTTATTTTTTAATTAATTAAAATTTCTATTAATTAATTAAGCTTATTCTTCACATTTCTATCAATAGCCTACTTCCATATCCATTAGCATTTTTTATTGACTGCCAACTCTTTTAATTAGAAAAACATTAATACTTGAATCTCGAGTAATTTAGCTCGTTGCTTTTGCTTATTTTTCTCGGAATCCTGCTTAATGTTTGCTTATTAATATTAGGAACTTAAATTTTATTAATTTACCCCCTCAAAATTGAAAATGTCCCTAGGGCTTCCCCTGCGGACATAAATTGAATCAGAAGGGTATTAATTGTGTATCTGTGAGGTTTATGGGTTCTCATTATGTTGATAGATTAATTATCAATTTAACTTCATATTATTTTGTTTATTTAAGTACCAATGCCAAGCAATCATATTAAATAGTTGCTGCCAATAAAATGATAAAGACCTAACTGATTATATAAATTGTGACTGTTAATAATTTATTAATTAAGTTAATATATAGTAAAATGGAACGTAAATATCAAGGAATAAGAAGGGACATTTCATCTTCCTTAAGCAGTATAAGGTCAAGTGAAGACTATGTCATCTCTGTAATTGAGCTTTCCAAAACTCCCAATGAACAGGGTAAGATTATGGATATATAATTCTTGTAAAAGTAATCCTTGATCAATCTATTGACAAGGGCAATTAAAATAAACTGAGTTAAAGTAAACATTAAGGTTTAAGTACTGATTTTTCGTTTATTTGCAAAATATGCTCAAAAGTTATGACAAAAAACAAATTACAAGCCATATGAAGACTCATACACGAAAGGAAGTAAAGTTTGTGCATTTGAAAAACAATGATGGATAAGTTTATAAGGTCTGTTAATTAGAGTTTACAGGAAGTTACCCAACAGCATAATAAAAAAGGCACTTAATGTGTCATTCAGACGAAGACTTAAGCAAAGCTGGTCATGCACCTTTTGTATCTTTAATTGACTTATATAATTTATTCTATAATAGATAATTTAGATGCTAAAACAAAGAAAGATTAAATTGAAAAATTAAAAGAGCTCAAAGGAAATACACGGGATGAGTATTCAGACTCCTGATCAGATTGAGGAACATAAATAAAAGGGGGTGTAAATAGAAGTCTCTGTGTTGAATACAGAAATAATAAGGGCAACCGAAATTATCAAGATAAATTTTTCATCAAATGAAAACTCATGCAATATAATGGAAATCAATCCAACAGAACATAACTATCTAGCATTTCAAAAAAGCATCTAATAAATGCCTAAAATTATAGTTTAGACATTCAATCAATAGATTAACTTGTAAAGCTCCGGCCATCTCTTTCTTACAATCATTTGGTTTAACATCAAATAGCCAAATTGAAATAAGATGGATAATATCGCCAAAGGGTTTCATAAGACATAAATTGGCTCCTCACTTTGAACACTGCCAAGAACAAATAATGTGATGTTATTTCAAAGATTTTCTTTAGCCCCACTTATTTTTTGGTAAGGTCTAGCCAATATGATTTTAATTTGGGTGATCTTTTAAATTTAGAACATAAGAGAATCGCAACATGGAGATGCATTATTAGTGCAGCTACTGCAATAATCACACTTAATAGTAAAAACATAGTTCACCTATAGTTGAAGCCCCAAAATATAAAGAAAAAAAAACAATCTTGACAGCAATTAATATTAATACAGTACCTTGAGCAACTTTTCAAGAGCTTTATAAAAAGGAGACACCTTTACTTACGCAGAATCAAATTTATGTCCCTACATTTTCGATGATTTCCAAATTAGAGGAGCAATAGCTGATCCAGTGAGAGACAATTACTCACTGCTAGTTATTATCATAAATTAATTAGCTGGGAAAAAAATCTAGGATGTAATTGAATAACTGAAATCGGTGTCAGACCTTGCAAGTGAGCTATAGGGATCAGGGGACTATAAAAGCTTTAACAAAATTTTGAAAATCTTAGTCCTTGAAGCATTAGATAAAATCCCTTCTTCTAGTTAAATTGCCGGCACTATATAAAAAACACTCAATTAATGATATATGAAATTAATTATTTCTAAAAAAAATTTCAAAAATAATTCTTATAAATAACTTAATTTTGTTTAATTTATAAATGCTCTAATTTTAGTATCCATAATTAGTAATCAAATATATATAAATATATCATTTTATACAATGTATTAACCATCACTAATAACAATAAAAGCTCAAACAACTTTTGATTAGAATATACTGAAATGAATCATTTAAAATATATCACAGCTTTTTTAATTAAAAAATTGCTCGTTCAATAACTTAAAAACTCGACAATAAATAAATATTAATTAAAATTAATTGTAATTTTTCAAATTATTGTTTTGCACTCATAAATTAAAAAACTTTATCATTAAATATCTTTAATATCAAATAAAGTCACAGGCACTTACCATCTCTTTATTGAAGCATAGTTTTAATTAATCATGAATATTTATTTATACTATTCATTAAGTAAAAATAACAATAATTTCAAGTTTAATTTATTACAATAATTCATAATTTAGAAAGAAAACGATTATTTTAATTACTTGATATGTGTTTTTGGCGTTATAATTAAAGAATCTCTATTAAAAAATAAAATTAGATTTCAATTTAGACTTAAAATATGGAAGGTATGCAAATTTAAGTAAGAATTAGCTATTATAATCGTAACTGAAATTAAAATCATAAAGTATACCCTATTTTATTAAAATTTTGATTAATTTTTATTACCACATAGTAACAGTACTTGCTATCCCTGCATCCACTACAATTTGCTAAGGATAAACAATAGAAGTGTTTAGATAACTTTATACAAATTATTAAATCCAGTTCGAAAACGGCCACAAAAATAAAGAATCTTCTTTTGACTACTATAAATCATACTGACCTTAAATGATAGACTAAACCGAAAATCCCATTCAAAACCCCAAAACCCCTTAGTGAGGTTTATAAGTGCTTTGATTTGTAGGGTATAGTTGGGGTCTTATTGGGGTTAGTAGAGAAATTAGGCCTATTTACAAAATGAGAAATAGAAATTAGCGAAATTTAGGGTCGATTTATGATGAGAAATATTTAGATTTACTGCTTCAGCTTAGGTATGGTACGAGTATTAATATAGATTAAGTCAAACCAGTATTGAATTATGCAGCTATTGCAAAGCTCTTACACAAGAGTGCCTCTACTGTTAGGTATCACTGCATGTTAGCTGTTTAGCATTTTAATTCTGGTACTTGAAAGCATCCTGCTAGAAAATAAAAGTTCTCACAGCACCATATTGACTACCTCTGTGACTCTAAGACTTTAAAGTATTGGGCACACTTTCCTCTAGACTAGCGAGCTGTAATGTTTCATCGCAAGTTTCCTGATATGCGCATCTCTCCTTAGACTATAGCCAACATTTATAGAAGAAATGGTATTACTTTCAAGACTGTCAACAGAGTGAAGAGAGTGATTGATTTTACAGTGCCATTTTATAGTAATAATTTAAACTATATATATGATTAAATGCAGAGAGCTATTGATAATAACATCAAGTTCATACATGCAGATGAAGCTGTGTTTACTTTCAACACTTTTATTAATAAGTCTAGGTATAAGAAGTATGATAATATAGAAGTTTATGACTAAAAAGTGAAGGTAGTTACCCATGCAATTTTAGCTGGTATAAGTGAAGATTCAGGCTTAGAGAGTTATGTGATTCACCCTCGCTCTATTAAGCGAGAGTAGTATATAGAGTTCCTACATAAGCTAAGAGAGAGTATAGCAACCAAGAGATCTTCCTGTTTGTTGATAACCTGTCAGTTCATAAGACTAAGGAGTCTAAGAAAGCTTATGACGACCTAAATATAACTCCTGTTTAAAACGTTCCTTATAGTCCTTAATTTAATGGAATAGAATTCTACTGGAGTTAAATCAAGACTCACTACAAGAAGCTGCTGCTGTATCATCTTATGCATGACTTGCCTATCGATACAGTTGATTTGATTCAAAGCAGCTGTAAGAGAGTAAGCGTGGATAAGACAACAGCTTGTGCGAGAGAAGGAAGAATGAATGTTTATAAATAAGTTTTAGATTTAAACGAATGAATATATTCACATATTAAATTGGCCCATAAAGGGGTTTGGCTTCTCTTTCTTCTCCTCTTCTTATGGCTTACTTGGACCCATATTTCTTCTCTTTGTGCCAGCTCCTGCATCTATGTTCATTTCTTCTGGCTTTTAGACATCTTTATAAAGTCTCTTGCTCACTTCATAAATAGTCTATGACTTTCTCTCTCTGTGAACCTTCGCATGCTCTTTCATTAGGAATATACCAGTTCCAGGTTTCCCTACAAAGTTATGAATCAAAGCTTACTAGAGAGGAATGGGTGCTTCTTAAGCTCAGCGAGCTAGGTCTCGCTTATTAGTGTGCCTTGCTTCTTTTAATCTTCAGGAGAAATAGAGTAGCGTTTTTTGTGAGCTTCTTCAATGATCTCTCTGAGATAACTCTCTCTTAAAGTGCCAAGAACTCCAAAGAAGAAGCTCCTTTCTGGAAGCTTGTTAGAGAGTTGTTTCTTGGTAGGAAGATAAACTACCAACTCTTCTTCTTTCATCGCATCCTCGTAGAGATTAGTGACTGAAATCTCTGGGTAGTTTGGTATATCTATCAACTTTATTTCGCTGTTTTTGAAGGCTTTCTTCTCATCGCAGAGTATAGCTTTTAAGAATGAAATTTTGGTACCTTCCATCGTTGGAAGGAATAAACCCACTATAGTATATGATTAAGTATATGTCACATGCTTACCATGCTAAGTGAGGTATCGATAGAGATCTTCCTTGCTTCTAAATCTTTAGATCATTTCTTAAGCTTCAACCCTTTTCATTGCAGTACTTATAGATTCCATCCTTGTTCCTTCTCTTGTTATTGAATTTCAAATTTAATATATAGAGTTCTGGATCCTACTGTTAAAAATCTTAGTATTAAATATGGGCATCTTATACGAGGTCAACCTGGTAAGGATACGTGGAGAAAGCTGGCAGAAGCTGTAACAAACTTCAGAGATGGAGCTCCATTTTTATCAATTTAGTTCCATTAAATTAGTACTAAATTTGTTTAAATTTGATTAGTACCGGTACTAAATTCGTTTAAATTTAATTGGTACCAATTTAATAGTACCAAAACTTAATTAGTACCTAGTTTTTAACTAATGAGGTTTTAATGGAAAAGTTCCAAAATGGTTCAAAACCTAATTGGTACCAGTACCAACCTGAATTTATTCTCAGTTGGTACCAAAATTAAAAATATTAAGCATAAAATTAGAAAATTTATAGTTATAAACTAAGTATAAATATGATGTCTAACACCTAAGAATCAACCATTGTTGTTGCAGTTCCAGCTCCTATACTAAGTTAGTATAGCTAGTGAGGTTTTTACTTATTAATAATATAAATTTAAATTTGAATTTAAACATGGCGGCTAACTTAAATCGTAAGGCAGTTTCTCTTGGAACAGGTTAATCATTGCTCAACTTTGGCTCCTCCAAGAAACCAGAAGTAATTTATATTGAGGAGGTAGAGCTAAGAGCTCTAGAGTTTGAAGCTGAGGTCTTTAAAATTTAAGTTTAAAACAAGAAGTAGAGTGCTGAGATGGGAGTTTAAACATAAGTTGAATTGGTTGAGGAAGATAAGGAACAGCAACCAATAGAAAAAATTAAAACGTTTTAATGTGAAGACTGCTAAAATTTCTTCTCAACTGAGTCAAGCTTGAAGAGACACATCAAAGAGGTACACTCTGGTAGAGCTAAGATCTACTTCAAGCATGATAAAGTAGATGGTAGATACTAATGCAATACCTGCATGAAGTCTTATACGCACTCAGCTAAAGTAAAGAGACATATGCAAAAGCATCATCTAAGCGAATTCCTGATTAAAGATGAGGAAACTTAAAAGCTTATACCTGCTAAAAGAAAAATAACTCTCTTGATTCACAAATAGAGCAGTAGGAGAGACTTAAGAGATAGAAGCGGTTTGAGTCAATGAACCAACCAGCAAATGGTATGTATATTGCATGCTTATAAGAGAGAGCAATGTATATACCTGCATTAAATGCAGTCGACATAAGCAGCTGTATTGAAAACTATTTGAATATTGACGTACCTAACAAGGTAAAACTTATAGTTGTTGATGAATTCGCATACAAGGTATATCCATTCAAGTATCTCATTAAGAACGAGCAATATTAAAATGAGTTTGCAAATGAATACATAGTACTGAGAGAGGCTTAGAAAAGATAATGCAAGAACTTAGCTATGTCGACGGAGTTATACTTGGTCATGGTTTTATTGCATTGAGACTCAAGAAGTTTGAAATGTCTCTAAGAGAGTATCTCTACCATAATAGATATCCTGATGATTTGAATGAGATACTCACAGATATGACTAAGGGTGTGAAGGAGCTCCATGATCTAGGGTATGTTCATAGAGATTTGAAGCCAGAAAATGTAATGCTAAATCTCTGCCCTTTAGAAGTAGTAGTCATAGATTTCAACAGAGCAATAAGCCAAGAGATAGTGACTTTAGCTAAGGTTTTAGGCACTCCAGGATACTTCCCTATAAGAGAGAAATGGACAAATGGGTCTGTATAATGGGATTTTTGGGCTGTAGCTGCAATTATCTTAGAGTGCGATATGGAAAGTATGTCATACTTTGGAACAAAACATGAGAAATAATCAATAAGTTTGGCTGCTAAACATATTAAGCAAGATGAAATATGCAATGAAATTAAGAAGATAGTTGAGATGGTCATCGTAAAAGCTCCAGCATATTCACGATAATCATTGGATGATATACTAGAACAACTACAGGCTGCTAAATTCAAGAGGTATCACAAAGATAAGCAGATAAAATTTGTTTGAATTAAGTACAGTAATTCTCATTAAATATTCATTAAATTCATAAAACATGAGTTTTCTCTACTAACCCCAATAAGACCCCAACTATACCCTACAAATCAAAGCACTTATAAACCTCACTAAGGGGTTTTGGGGTTTTGATTACTGTAATTTGATTAACGGGAGACTTCGGGAAAACTTAATAGCGTATTCTACAGGTCTTCCATGGAGTTTTTGTGGAAAATACTTTTCAAAAGCAATATGAAGATAATCATCGAAAAGTCAAAGAAATAAATATCATTAGTCAGAATTCAAAGTAGCAAGAAGAATCTAAGATAATTTAGAATAAGACAAAAGTCTACTTGAATGCAAGCATTCCATAAGCTTGGTTTTTCATGATAAATTAATCAAGGAGAGGATAGATCAAATATAGGCTTGATTGAAGAATATGATTTAGGATATCTGGCAATCAATTTCATTTAATCACTATGTAATCCTAAGCGAGAACTCATAATCAAGATTTTTTTTGAAATAAGATGAAGCTTAACTAAAAATATATAAAGAATATAAGTTAAGATCAAATGTCTGATCAGAAGGTGCAGTGTAATTAATTTAAAATGTTAGTTAAAAAGAACATATCTAATTAATTAATTTTGCAGGGTGGTACGAAGATCGATGGAGAAGTACATGCGAGCAAGAGTCAACTGACGACTGAAAACAGACAAAATAAATTGCAATTATGCCAATGGAGCTAAGCATGAAGGAGATTGGAGAATAATTTAGCGCTTTTTTTAGATTACCATTTTTGAATGTACTTGTATAACTTCCCTTTTATATATAATATTACTATTACTAATTTGAAAATTACTAATTTATATTAATACAAATTTTAGATTATTAAATCTTGAATATCTCAAGATTGATTGCAAGTTTAAAAGCTAGTAAGATTTTTGGATCTTATAATATAAGATCAGAAATTAAGAATAGTACCATTAGTGATAAAGTTGAAAGTCAGTGTTCAAGTTATAGCGTCAAAGATTTCTGGGAATACCTAAAGTATGTAAAATGCTTTCATAATACAATATCAATATATGAGTTGGGTGTGAGTTCTAAATAAAAGATTCCAATTAGATCGAGGATTAGTCTGACTTATAAATCAATAAAGCAAAAGAAGATTTGACTTTTGATTATTTTTAAGAGTACACATCGCCTGACAATTTTTACCATTATTAAGTTGAAATCTGTCATTAAAATCAATAAAAGATAAAATTCCAAATCAAGCATTCAATTAATTTTCTCAACAGTTAATCACAAATGAATCAACATAGTCACATTTGCAATCACTTTAAAATTATAAAGTTCCCATTTACTACAATTACAAGTAAACCATTATTAAGTGTTATTTAGTTTTTATTTAAATAAATCCATAACATTGATCTTCTCCTTAATACATTCTTCAGTTACAGCGTTTACTTCTTCGAGAAGGAAAAATGTTAAATTAATTGTTCTTAGCTTCTGATGGAAAGGCAAAAACTTATTATGCACGAATGTTTTTCAGAAGGTGATACTGGTTTAACAAGTAAAATTTTTCAAAATAATCACAAAATTAAGAATATTTAAAGGATACCGCACAAAATATCTACAAAAATGGTTTCCAGAAAAGTGATGAGAATGTTAAGTATGTAGGGGATTTTGAAAAATTAATGAGTTGATTGAGAATAGAATCAACGTGCGTGGTTTGAAAATACTAGAAACTGAATTAAATAGGAGTAAAACATTTTTAAGAACTAGAATAAGACTTTGATTTGATAAGGCTGAACACTTTTTATCAACAGAAATACAAATTTGAAGGGGAATATGGACCAGTTTATCTTAAATTATAAGCATAAATTTCCATAATGGATTCGTGAGATAAGCGAAGAATATTATTAACTCTATTCTTTAGAGATAACGCTTTGAATGAAATGCTCAAAATGACAAATAGAATAATGAGCTGAATAATTTTCATCCTGCGTAATTTATTTGAAGGTGACTGGAGAGCTCCTAAATGTCGATCACAAAAAGAAGCTACATCTTCGTACTTTCGTTTATAAAATTGATCAAAGATTAAAATAGTAGATAGTCTGGAGATAGTGTATTCAAGTAAAGAATCATGGATGCTTATATAAAGCTAATGAAAACAGTTGATCATATTATCTCGAGAAAAGTAGTTGATTTCTCTTTTACATATGCTCTTAAATTAAATAATTAATCATTTAATAAAATTCTCATTTTGATGAATAAAGTGAATTGTTTAAAATATATTAAATAAAGAGATTAATAATTAAAAATATGTCTGATCAGAATCCTCTGTGTCATTTAATAAATATTAATTTTTACAAAAATGATATCTAACATTATAATTTTATAGGGGGTTACACCTAGTAAGTCCTTAACGAAAAGGTAGTTCATTAAATCACAGAGAGACAGACTCAGGATGGCAGAAACTGTATGAGATTTACGATGAGGAAGAAGATCACAAAGATGAAACATATATTTAGATATACTAATTTTTACTAATATTACTTTTGCTTCTATTATCTACTCATTTTTTAAAATTCAATTTATATTTATTAAAAATATTTAATGAATGCTTGAGACTCTTCTTTTTCTATCAGAAGAAAGATACCTTTGAAACACTTCTCAATCACGAATATGGCTTTCACAGATATGAAAGTTTCAAGAATTATATGAGTAACTGGAAATAAGATCCATTAAACTAAAATTTAAAACCTATTTTTCAGTGCAGAGAAGACTTCTTGGCTTTTGATGAGGCAAGTCCAGTTATAGGAAGTACTTTTGAGTTTTTCATAAAAGGTGCTTAAACAAAGAGATATGGAAGTTAAGGTGGCAAAGAATATTATCAAGCAAATTCTAAGGATGTTTGATTATGAGTTCAGCAAAAATGACAAAGATTATTTACTGTTCAACAATATCAAATAGCTTATTGAAGATTCATAATATAAACTTAAAATATAGTTGAGTTTATAAATTTAAACTTAATTGAGTAGGTGGAGAGTACTAAAATAAAAGACGATAAGCGTTCACCCCGAGCCCCCCCACCTCCATTAAAATAATTTTTTTAAATATAATTTTTCTTGCCCTGCGGCGGCTATTACATAAAGTGATTTATTTTTATAAGATTCACTACATCCGTCATCAATTTTGTGTACATGCTCCCATAGGAAAATATTTAAAAACCAAAACAAATGCTATTTTTATGTTTAATATTAAATATTTGTAGAAAAGAAATTTTTCTGTAATATTCATATTATTGTACTTTTAGTATATTAACCATAGATTCCTTATTTAACTGGAATGTATATTTATTTAGAATTTTATGGTTAACTTACTAAAAGTACAATAATATGAATATTACAGAAAAATTTCTTTTCTACAAATATTTAATATTAAACATAAAAATAGCATTTGTTTTGGTTTTTAAATATTTTCCTATGGGAGCATGTACACAAAAGTGTTGACGGATGTAGTAATCTTATAAAATTAAATCACTATATGTAATAGCCGCTCGCAGGGCAAGAAAAATTACACTGAAAAAAATTATTTATACGGAGGTGGGGGGGGCTCGGGGTGAACAGATAAGCATGGATAGTGAGTGTTTTCAATGCAATGTCATAAGAAAGTGCAGTTAATCTAAATATTATAAGTTCATAAATTATTAAATTAGATTGATACTAAAAGGAATGTGATTAGATGAACCTAGTCCCCGACCAGAAGTCACTCAATCTAGGCGCCCCTCTTTTTAGAAATAAGGCAGCCAACTCTCTCTAATACTTAGCACAGTACAGCTAAGCAGAACTTGGACAAGACTCAGACTCAAAACCCCAAAACCCTTTCAGTAGTTTGATTGAGTTTTTGATTGATAAAAGTAGACTATTAGTGCATACTTTATTAGGGTTTTAATAGGGTTTATGTAGGGGTTTAATGTTTAAATATTAGTATTTTAAGTGAGTATATGCGAGGTTTGGGGTCAGTCTGTGACAGTGAGTATATAGATTTATTGTTTAAGTTAAGATATGGATGTGATGAATATAGTGAATAACTCAAGCCTATTCTGAATTATACGTTTATAGCAAGGCTACTCCATAAATCTCCAGCAACCTGTGAGGTCTCACTGTCTATTAGCATTGAATTTAAAGAGATAGCATCTTAATTCTAAGCCTAGAGACCCTTAAAATTTTAGCAGCATCATATCGATTATCTAATTAATGATAAGACTCTTAAATACTGGGCTCACTTCTCTCTGGCCTAGAGAGCTGTGATTTTTCATCGCCAATTTCCTGAGCTTTACATATCCGCTTAATCTATAGCGAACATATATAAAAAGAAATATCTTACAAGACAGTCAATCGCATTAAGAGAGTGATTGACTTTAATGTTCCATTTTATAAGACTAATTTAAATTATATATTCGATTAAATGCAGAGGTCTTAAGAGCATAATATAAAGTTCATACACGCTGATGAAGCTGTATTCACATTCAATACATTTATATCAAGGTCTTGGTACAAGAGGTATAGTAATATAGAAGTTTATGACTAAAAAGTAAAGATATAAACTCATGCAATCCTTGGTGGAATCAGTGAAGATAGTGGCCTAGAGACTTATGTTATCCACCCTCGCTCTATAAAGACTGAATAATATATTAAGTTCTTACAATAACTCAGAGGCAAATACGCTGACTAAGAGATTATTCTGTTCGTTGATAACTTATCAGTTCATATAACTAAAGACTCAAGGAAGGAATATGAAAGGCTAAACATAACACCTGTATTTAATGTTCCTTACAGCCCTTAGTTTAATGGAATTGAATTATACTGGGGGTTATTGAAAGGCCACTACAAGAAACTTCTACTCTATCACTTAATGCACGACTTGAAAATAGATACAGTCGATTTTATAAAGAGTGCTGCTAAAAGAGTCAGCGATGATAAAGCTAAAGTATGCGCAAGAGAAGGTAGATTTTGTGTTTATAAATAAGTATAAGATTTAAACGAACGAATAAGTTCACATTTTAAATTTGCCCGTAAAGGGATTTGCCTTCTCTTTCTTATCTTCCTCTTAAGGCTTGCTTTGGCCTATGTTTCTTCTCTTAGTGCCAGCTCCTGCATCTATGTTCATCTCTCTGGCTTTTATATATCTTTGAAGAGCCTCTTACTCAATTCATGTTTTTACTTGAGACTTTCTCTCTCTGTTTAATTTGCTGCGCTCTTTCATCAAGTATATAGCAGTACCAGGTTTTTCTATAAAGTTAGAAGACTAAGCTTACTTGAGATGAAAGGATGCTTTTGAAGTTCCTACAGCCAGGTGTCACTTATTTTAATACCTTTTTTCTCTTTTTCTTCAGGAGAGATGCTGTATCGTTTCTTATGAGCTTCTTAAAATAACTTCATTTAAGTACTCAGGTTTCAGAGTTGCAAGAACACCAAAGAAGAAGTTTCTCTCTGGCAACTTATTAGAGAGCTGTAGCTTTGATGGAAGGTAGGGAGCTACGTCCGGATCACTCATAGCATCGTCATATAGGTTTGTCACTGATATTTCAGGGTAGTTAGGTATCTCTATCATCCTAATTTCATTAGACTTAAAAGCTTTTTTCTCTTCACTAAGTAAGGCCTTTAAGAATGAGATTTTAGTTCCCTCCTAAGTTGGCAAGAACAATCCAACTATAATGGATTTATTAATCTTACTTAAAAGCTTACCTTGCTATACCAAATATCTATAAAGGTCCTCTTTACTTCGAAATTTTCCTATTAAATCTTGAGATTAAATTCTCTTCATTGCATCATTCATAGACTCCATCTTGCTTCCTCTTTCTAGAAATGTTAATGAAAGTTAAAATTATGGATATCCATTCTAAGTTTATTAAAATCTTACTACTAAATAGGGAGGACCTACTGGAGGTCAACCTTGAAAAGATATACGGAGAAGCATTGAAAAACTTGCTCCAAGTTTCACAGATTGATTTCCATTTTTATCAATCTATCTCCATTAAATTGCTCCTAATAATGTTTAATTATTTTAGGAGGTCCTCCAAATTAAGTTTCAACTTTATTAGGAGTTAAATTTTAAGGTTAAAACTTAATTAGGAGCATATTAAATTAAAAAATTTTTAATAACCTTACCTCCAAATTAAGTTCAAACTTGATTTGGAGGACCTCCTAGAGAAACAAAACTTCATTAGGAGTATTTTAATTTACTAAAAATGTATAAAATTCTCATAAAATATGTCAACTTCGAGTCTTTTATGGTTAGTTAATTTTCTTACCTCTCAGCAAAGAATCTCCCAGAGTGTCTTATACTCGACTACTATAGTTTATCAAGGTATATTTTATCATTATTATAATAAAATCTATCAGCAAACTAAAATGAGCGCTAACCTGTTAAGAAGAGCGGCATTACTTGGATCGAGTCAATACAAATTATCATTCCACCAACCAAGAAAAGTAGAGACCAGAGACGCTTGTACTCAGTGGGAGCCTACTTATGACAACTTTGACCAGTCTAGCTTTGAGATTTAAATATAAATTAAGAAGGAGGCTATCAAAGAAGCTGTGCAAATTTAGGAAGAGGTTAAAGAACCCGCCATATAGCATTAATAAATACCAGCCAAAGTTGACTATTAATGCAAAGAATGCAATAAAGTTTTCCCTTATCTACTTGAGAGATATACACAACGATATGCCAAGGTTATATCTCAAGCATTAAAAGAAAGATGGGAAGTATGTCTGTGAGTTTTGTGAGAAGCCATATTCTCATACTAGAGACCTTAAAGTGCACTTAAAGAAATATCACAATTAAAGTTTTGTCTTTATTCATGAACCTACAGGGAATAGATTCGTCTAAAAGATAAGATCAAGAAACCCAGTGGAGTCTCTTAGAGTTGAAGTCTAGAAGTAAGTTAAAATGAAGAAAGCAGTCAAGAACTTTCCAGTCTCTGAGATCAATAAAATCATGGTTAAAATAGAAGCAATGAAGATTCCTGTCTTGAAAATTATTGACTTAGATTCTTGCCTAGAAAGCTACCTCACTCTTGAAGATAAAATAGAGAAGAGAGTCATTACTGATGACTAATATGCTTACAAGATATATCCATTCAATTACTGCCTTGCTGATGACAAGTTCCAAATGGAATTTGCAAATGAGTATTATGCTCTTTAAAAGGCAAATTTAAATGAGTGCAGGCATATCATATAGCTTGATGCTATTTTACTTGGTAAAGATCATGTAGCCTTCAGGCTTCCATTACTTGAAATGACTTACAGAGAATTCTTATCTGACTATAGATGTCAGAGATAAATTAGCTAGATAGTATAGCAGATAGTTGAAGGGATTGAAGAGCTTCACAAGCTAGGTTATGTTCATAGAGACTTAAAGCCAGAGAACATCATGATGAACTTTCAGCCTCTTAGAGTTTATACCATTGACTTCAACAGAGCTCAAAGAGTGAAAGCCTCTGCATAAGGAAATGTATACGGCACTTCTGGATATTTCCCAGAGAGAGAGGATTGGAGAGATGGAGACACTTAATGGGATATCTGGGCTCTAACACTAATAATAATAGAGAGCGACATGCCAAGAAACGATTACTTTAGCTGCAGGGGTGAGAGAGATTCTAAGCAAAGAATCATACAATATCTCGATAAAAATAAAATAAATGGAGGTCTCAGAGAACTTGCATACTCAACTATTATCAAGCCAAGCTAAGAATTAGCAAACAATTGAAACAATCAAACATCAACTTAGAAAGATAAAATTCAGAGAACTGCCACATGACTCTAAACTTATGTTTGTGTGAAATATTTTAAAAACTAGCTTGTTAAACTCACTTAAATTACTAATATTTAAACATTAAACCCCTACAAAAACCCTATTAAAACCCAAATAAAGTATGCACTAATAGTCTACTTTTATCAATCAAAAACTCAATCAAACTACTGAAAGGGTTTTGGGGTTTTGACTATTGGGAAACCGATAGTGAATCATCAGATGGCTACTCATCCGACTCAAGCTCAGAATACGAGTTTAAAGACTCATACAAGAAACTTGACGACTACTACAACGTCAAACATCAACAAGGAAGACCAAACCATCAACATCAGACCTTCGACTGGTATGGAGTCCAGCCAAGGAACCAAAGAATCCCTATGGAGGAAAAAAGTTATTAAAACCATCCAACACTACA